>WEKY01044806.1:0-15229 GCA_013390045.1 Picathartes gymnocephalus
CCAGCGTGAAGCGCTGCGTGTCCCGCAGCACGGCGGCCAGCCGCTCGGCCGAAGGCCGGCCCGGCAGCCGCCGCTGCAGCTCGCCCTGCTCCAGGCAGCCGCCGCTGGCGCACAGCACCCGCAGAACCTGGGTCGCCAGCGCCATGGCCAGGGAGCCCCGCCCGGGAAAGCGACGGAAACGGAAACGAAAGTGAAAGCGCCCGAGAGGGAGCGGGGCCGCCTGGGCCCGGAGCCTTCGCTCTGCCCACGCAAGGAGAGTGGCTTGCTCTGGGTGACCCGGCGGCGGCGAGTGAGGCACAGGCGGGATACCGGGGCACGCCCTTCACCTCCATCCTCTGCCTGACTTTTAGGATGTATTGACCGTTTTTAATCACATGTCACCTAAAAGGGATGGCAGCTCTGAGGTCACACATTTCCTGTAGGAAAAAGTGGGCGCAGGGATGAATGGAGCCATCAACAAAGTCTCCTTCAGCACCTCCAGTTACAGGGAGAAGGCTGATGTGTGAATTCTGCCACCAAAAAGATCTCAATTAAGGTTTCTGACCTGTGCCACTTTTCTGATGATACATCATGTAGGCTGCCCTCACACTCCTTTCAATATCTTAATTAAAAGCTCAGTCATGGTCACACATCTGGACACAGAACTGCCCTGCTTGCAGTGCTCATAGTACCACCTGCTACACGGTGTCACTGCTAATGCCTGCACAGCAACCATGGCACCACTGTGGCCTAGCAATGTCCTCACCCTCTAGGAACTCACAAACTCTTTAGAAGGGTGCTCATCTTTCAATTAAGTGTCTTTGGGTCATTTTGACGCTCCTGGTGCTGCATCACAGTCACTCAGAAGCATGCTTTATATGGTGGCAGAACAGTCAGACTGGCAGCGGAAGGCATGGGGACTCATTGGTGGTGGTTGTCATTGAACAAAAGTCCTGCCTCCTTCCTTCTTTTGCCAGTCCTGTTCTGTTGTGCCTTTCCCCTTGTTTCGTCTCACTTCCTGCTTGCCCTGTGAGATCGGGAAGGGAATGACAAAAAGTAGAAGCTAGACAAGTGCACTGAACGGAGAACCAGCTCTACTCGGTCACTTACAGGTTCATAGAGATCTCTCTGTAGCTTGCCTGTGACAGGCCATTAACAGGTGTTTAGGAGACAACATGAGAGGCTGGGATGTTACGGTCCTTCATCTCCTCTTTCCAGTGTCCACTGATTAGCTTTCCCGAAACAAAGGAAAAGCACTATTTTAGTCATTTATTCTGTGGAAGAAATTCCATAACTTGGACTGTCTCTGTCCTCCTTTGTTCCTTAGGACAGTCTTTCCTTGAGGGGCAGACCTGCAGATGGTCACGTTTGTCACTGACAGTCAGCTGGTAGTAATGCACTTTAAAGAGAGAGATCACACACCACTGGTAGTGAGTGACAGTATCACAGAACAGTTGAGGTGGAAAGGGGCTGTAGGAGGTCATCTGGTCCAGTTCCAAATTCAGCTGTTTCATCACTGAAAGAGAATATGGGTGGAAGCCTCCTAATTTTGGTGTTTTGTCTAATGGTCTCAAATTATTGGATAGCTGTATACTGCCCCATCAGTAGGAGATGCCTTGACTGAACCAAAACTCAGGGAACCCTTCAGCATAAAAAGCATTGAAGCAGCATTGTACTCGACAACTCTCATTCTCCTCAGTATGCATCCGTTTACTTTTTCTGTCCAGTGCCCAAAATCCATCCTACCAAATCAGCTCCCAACTTTTTACATCTTAAAGACCTGTTCCAGCATCACTGTGCTGTTCAGGTAGCGGTTTCAACTGTATCTCCCTTTCACACTTTCTTTCCTCGTCCATTTGAAAAAACCCACTCATTTGGCAGAAATACAGCATTTTTTAATGATAAAATTGGTATGAATGACTACACCAATGTCAACATTATATAGAGAAGAGTACCAAGAAAGACGAGCAGTGTAAGATCAGGGTTGGATGGGGTGTTTTCAGGTAGCTTTACACCATTGCAATTCATTCCAAAGTGTTGGGATATGGTTGTGTATCACAGGGAAGTTCACATGGCTGTTGCTGCTTTGCAGGAACTCCTGAGTGAGTTTTTTGAGGCTCTGGAGTAGAGCTATCATTCTGTCTCTTTTCATGAGAACAAAAGTAAAAGTAGGAAAAGAGGCAATGGTTGATGCAGGGAGGAGGTTTGCAGAGCAGCCTTTGCATTATAGCACCTTGCCATCCCTGAATTCACACCTGAAGTAAATTATAGCTTATTCTTTCTCACACAAATTTCTTGTAGCTTGTTTTGTGGCAGGTTCCTCAGGAAGAATAAAAGTACCCCTTTGATTTGATAGAACTTCCCCACATATGAATTATATATAAGCAAAATTGTACTTTCTTCTTCAGAAGAAGAATTATCAGCTAACGGAAAAGTCAATTTTAATTTGTAAAATTAAGTGCCAATAGACATGAAGGGCACCTAGGGCAAGTGGCTCCTCTTCACCTCTCAAATACTGTAATTAAAGGTAAGGCTGTTTTCTTAAATGTCATTGTAGCATAATTGCGTATGAGCAATTCTACCTACAGGTAATGACTGCTGTGTGCATTGGCCCTGAAATAAGCTCCCTCTAAATAGTTCCTATGGTTTCTGAACAGCTGCTGAACTCAGAGCACATGGGGTTTTGATAATTGTGGGACTTCAGGTACTGCAATTTCAGTGAGCCACCTTTGTTAAAATCTGATGTATTGTGCTATGAAAACTTCACTCTAGAAATTATCAGATGTCAGTCATTAGACTAATATCTTTATTTTTTAGGAACAGTTTATGGGTAATTGTGTTAATTTGAACTGCAGCATCATTTCTTAATCTTACTTACTTATCAGTCTTCCAAACGTAGTAATTTAATGATTTTCCTGTGAATTTTGTATGCATCTTTAAAACATCCATTGTTGTTGTGGTGCATGGTGCCTCCACTTCCCACCCCATCCACATGTTTCAGTCTTTCTCCCAGCTGCATGCTGAAACCCCTAGCATTGTATTGTCTGTTGTGGGAGATGATGTAAGGAAAATGGGCAGAAGAAGACAGAAGTGTGATATGTTTGCTGCAGATGTTTTTGGTTGCCTCTCAACCTACATTTAAACACACAATTGAGGCTTAATTGTTGTCCCAATGATGGTGTGACAACATGGTTAAACACAGCTAAACTTTCCATTATTTTGTCTGCAACTGGTTGGTTTATGATGGCTTGTATTTGCTGTTTATCAAACACATATAATTTATATATGTTCCTTTTCTGGGTTAAGTATAGATGGCCTGTCCACCTTGGCCAAAATCGGTAGAATTTTGTCCCAAAGAGTTGGTATATTGGGATTCCATGTTTAAATTGTCCTTTGATCAGAAATGTTTTGATTGTTTTATCTGAGGACCATGAGGTCTTTGGGCTTGTAGGCTTGGAATCAGTCCCATCAACTTATTATTTCTGTGTACTTCTCTACTTTCTTCACTTACGACTAATATTTCTGAAATCTGTACTAATTGACAGCATATGGAGCTTACAGCTACGATTCCAAGCGTTTGCTGGTGACATGCTAACCTAAAAATCACCCATCCAAAAGGTAACAGAAGCACCCAGAAGCAAGAAAGCAAGAAACAGGAAACTCAATTCTGTTGCAGTATGTGAGTAGCACCAGACTGTGGGGCTGTTGGCTTCCCAGGGATCTTGCAGCCTCTGCAAAGAGCAGGATAAATCCTCATTTTTTGCTCTTGCCTCAGGATACAAATATAAACATATATTTTCTCATGCAAGCAGTATAGTCTGGGCAGGATCTAGGATGCATTGTCTGTTTTATAATGAGCCAGTCTAACATAACATGCAAAAAATTGTATTGTATATAGTTTGTTTCATTGCATAAGTAAGTTTCAAGAGGTCTTGATTGTGAAAATAAAATAATTTGGGGCTGAAAATTCACAGTATAGTTAGTCATGCTGTTATTTGTCACTGGCATACTTCTAGTCTTATTCTGTTGAACATTTTATTACTTGGTGGCGTGCAAATGTCTGTTTATTGTGTAAGCCTTAGGCTTTTGTTCTGTTTCATACCCTCAAACAGGTAATGTGTTCATACAGAGCAATCTTCTTGTACACTGGCTTCCTCCACCTTTCAGAAACCTCCTAAGAAGCTCCTTTAAAGTTACAATGATCCCCAAATGAGCAGTAAATGGGCCAAAGTCAGAAGCCCGTTGCTGTATCACAGCAGTTTTGCCTGCATTTGCCACTGTATTATCCACTGTCTATATTATCTACTATTCTAACACTGAATCTCAATGTGTCTGTTAATTCTTCCTTTAAGGATTCCACTTTCAGATGGGAGTGACCTCCCTGTTGTCAGATAGTGAGGAGCAATTCTATTTTCTTTAAAGTAGGAGTTGCCACCAAACCATTTATCTTCGTATCACAATGATTTGTTTGACATTCATGCATTTAAATTAGGAAATCTAACAGCTAAAAAGTCCTTTCAAAATTCATCACTTTTTCAAAGTTTCTTGTGAGTAAAAAAGAAGAAAAGTAACTTATCAGGAACCAGGACAGTTAGTGAATCCTGTCACATTTCATTCTGCACTGCAGTCAGCAACAATACAGAAGTTGGCCTCATCATTTGGTATTTCATCCTGTGTTGGACAAAATATGAAATTCCATTGGTAAGGACTTACCTCTATCAGCTCGACGAAGTTAAGGAATCGTGACAACATGCAATATTTATGAATGAAAATGCTATGTCTGCACATAGTAGCTCAAGAAAGCCTTGCAATTTTATGGCTAGATGGTGGTTGTTTTTGCAAGGTCAAACTGATGGGGAACACGAGACTGAAGGGATCAAATGGATCCTCAATTCTAGCCACTCAGAATCACAAGCAGCTGAGTGTTTAGATATCTATTTCAGAAACTCCCACAGTATAATCCACAGACATCCTGAGCCTCAGAAAGCTCTTCAGTGCTTTGTAGTAAGTGTGAGACCTGGAGTCTCTGAGCACACCAAGGAAAAAGTAGGATCGTTGTCACCCTAGGAGAAGACAATGGATTTCAAAAGGAGAAGGCGTGTTTCTCAGACATTCTGCCCAAAGCCTTTGAAGATGCTAGTCAACACTATATTGGAAAGCAAATATAAAAAACCCCCCTTAAACTGCTTTTGCAAGAAATCAGAAACTCCTACCTTTATTTTCCAGCAGCTAGTCCCTGCTTTTCATTGAACCTTCCTCGTTTCAGTGAAAACTCTCCAAAGTTCTCTTGCAAATTTTTCTTCTATGTGTTAATTTTCTTCTTTCTGTGTTCATCAGCTAAATTCACACATATTCGTGCACTGGCACATCATGGGATGTCACAGGGAATCGATTTGGAGATCAGTAGCAGCTACTTGTATTGGCAGGGGATAAACAGGAGGTAGAAAGGATCTCATCAAAAACAAGCAGCAATCAGGTGCTCTCAAAAGCTTCTTGCAATGGTGTACTAAGATGTATAACTAATGTTTTCATATTTCTTAAACACCTGCCTAGGTTTCACAGCTACAACAGGTAAAGGGAGACCTCACTTTCACATTATACTCAAGAGTGTATAGTTTAACTGGAAGCGTAGCAGTGAAATGGGAGCTTATTCAGAGATATTCATCAGATAAAGGGCATTCTGCAGGAAAATACTTCCAGTAGGACCAAAGCCAATATGCTCTGTAACACACAGTTCACTGCTGGTGTAGAAAAAAAGCATAATTTCAGAGAAGTCTGCTATATTTTTGGTTCTGTTGTTAAATGATGCCACATGAGAGAGGTTTTGTTTCTTTTTTTCCCTGGGTACCCATTCCAACTAGCAAGATAGGCTGGCTAATATGAATTATCTGTGGTTCATCTGTGCAAGGCAAATGTTCTACCTGGACATAGGCAAGCATGGCTATCAGCTGAATTGCTTTTAGCCCTTTTTTAGCCCTCTTGCCACACAAGGGCAATCTACCTATGTAGTACCTTATAATTTCTGTATAAAAATACCTTCTGTGTGTTTTTGGTGTAACAATTGCATTCACACCTTTGAAAGAGTCTTAAAATAAAAGTAATACATCTGCTGAAATGTTGCACGTGGAAATAGTGCTTTTGTTCTGCAAAAATTGTGCTACTATATATTAGCAAGTTTCAAGCTCTATTAAAAAAAGAGGAACTTATTTGCAATAAGCATTATATTGAGTCATATAAGTCTTCTAAAAGTAGATTTACAATTGTTTCCTAGCATTCTCATGGGAATTCCGTGCTTGCAACAGAGCATATTTTAATCAAAGCTAATGATGTTTTTTCAGGCTTATTTTCCTTTAATTTGGTGCCTTTCAGTTTCCAAGTTATTACTCGTCTATGTAATTTTCTCAAGCAAATGCTTTTTTCATCAGTCTTTGTACTCTGTGATAGCAAAAAAAAAGAACTCTGACAGGCCGCTTGTGGGATCTATTATCACTGACGCTTAATGTTTAACTGTAGGTAAACAGTAATGAGTAAGAGACAGTCTGATTACTCTGAAATGATACACAGAGGAAAAACAGACGTGTTTTTTCTGCTTTTAATTTTGCTTATATATAAAGAAGACCTTATTTCTCCCTTTCCTCATCAGTATATAAATTGATTGGTTTTGTACTACACATACCAAGATTTTAATGTCATGTGTGTGTTAGAAGGCATGAGGCTGCTGAAAATGAATGAAAACATGAAATACAGAGAGCAGATGTACCAGCTCTCTGGCTTCTTAGCCACAGGCACCTTTCAAGCTCCAATTGCATCCCATAACTAGCTGGAGTTTCTGCAAAGCAAGCTCAGCCCAGACCACTTCACAAATGGAACACTAGCAGTGCATTTGTTGTGTCTGAACTCCAAACACTCCCAGAGAATCCCCTTCCTACAACTTTCTGGATTATGCTGTGTGTGCTTTTTGACTCTAATTATTCTGAGATTTTGTTGTATTAGTCATATTTAGAGATGAATACTGCATATCTGAGAACTGAGGGAAAGGAACTTTCAGCTAGTTAAAATTTTGTAATGTTGTTTTATATGAATACATTTATGAGAGTCAAAAGTCTTCAAAAATTATGGAAAAAATATTGCTGCTTTTAAAGCACCTCTGGTAAGGATCAAGAAATCCCTTAGAAGTCCCTGATTTTTTTTTTTTTTTTTAAGGAAGATAAAACTATATTATACAGTAACAAACTAATAAAGAACCCAACCCTTCTGTCTGTGCACACAGTGACATCTGCTTTAAAAGGATATTAAGTTTTCAAATAAAGTAATCAAAAGTTAATTACAACATGACCAAATTAAGTTGACTGGTACAGCTTTAAAAATTTGTCCTCACTGAGTATGTGTGTTGTGGCACTATTATGATATGATCACCAGCATTTTCTGCTACAAACTTCTTTCTTTCATTCAGTACATAAAGGGGTAGTGCTCTCTTAGTGACTAATTAGCTAGTGGGATTTCAATCCTGATTGCATCCCCAAGCCTTATTCACTACATGCTCAGATACTGCCCTCAAGAGAGAATTGTTGACCTCTTTATAGATTTTTTTAATGCTTCCTCCATTACAACATGTGAATGCTGCATAAGGACTAAGACATTTGTATTTATAAGTGCATTGTGATGTGAAGACAATTTTCTATCCCTGCTTTATAAGGATGATGGCACAATGAGATTAAACTGGAAAATACGCACTAATTTTGTGTATTTGATCTATGATACTCAAGAACTGCTGTTTCGGAGAGTTCAGCATTTGTGGGCAGCTTGTGGGGTCAGGCCAGCACTCAGTGACTACACTTGCAGCTGGTCCTGCTCAGCATTTCTGCAAATCTGATGCTGGGGTCTCGAGTCAGAAGTCCCAAAAATGAGGAACATACAGTGAGTGACCACCTGTGAAAGTTTGCACAAAGGGACTTGCCTCGCATCATTTGGGAACTCCGTGGTAGAGACAGGCTAAGAACCCAAACCCACTTCTCCAAGGTAGCATTCAGCTGCTTTAACTTTGAGAGCATCCTCTCCCTTCCTTATTCACTAGGCAGTTTATAACTTCTGCAACAGATGCAGCAGGATTTCTGCACATGATAGTCTCATTTACTGGGCAGGACCACTTGCTATTGGAGCAAAATTTATTCCATGCACATTAAAAAGAATAGGGACCTTCAAAGGAAAATATTAAAATATACAGCCATGGAGGATGAAAGGGAGGTGATTAGGTATTGATTTGATATTATCTGTCTTTGGAGTACTCCCATATTTTCCTGAAAGTAGATCATCCATGTTCCACTTTCAGATGCCTCAATTAATAAAAATAACATTGGGAAAAAGCCTGGCATAAGAAAAATTCCCTTCAGTCTGCCACCTGCATGTCCACCGTTTGCGTTAACAGCTCAGCTGATGGCAATGGCAGGTTGTTATCCTCTTCCTTCACTGAGGAATTTCACCAATATTTGTTGCAACAGGGAAGCATTCCCAGTCCAGGTGAAATCTTGGCCTGCACTGTAGTCCTGGGAGATTGGGAGTGAGAAGAGGATATTTGTCCTTCCCCCTCCATTCCCCAGGCTTGCTCCCTCCTTCCTTTATCTTTGAAAATTCAGTCTTCCCTTTCCACTATTCTTCTTGCTCCCCTCAATCCCATATGTTGGTCCAGATATGTTGGTCCAATCCTACATTCTTCAGCTAGGTCTCACAAAATTACTGCAGATTCTCATATGAATCTCAGCCTTTCTTTTATCTTCCTGTCCGACAGGTTCCAATCCTCTCTTCTCAAATCCTGGTTAAATCTCTTTCTGGCACCTCTCCCCACAATTCCACTGAGCACACTGGAGTTCTGAGCTAGTGTCTGTGCAGTCACCTTCCAACTGCACTGACCTCCAGCTCTCAGTCTTAATTCCCAGCATCTTTTCTCTTCCCGTTATCAGTCACAGTTTCCTTCCTGGTGCCCTACACAGCAGTCTCTGGTACTGCTCTGACACTGATTCCTCCCAAATTTATCCCTTCTTTTGCCTATGTTTCAGTCAAGCAGCTACTCATCCTGTGAAGTTTCAACGCTGTCCAGGTGTCAGTAAAAGATAAAGTTGATCTGAAAGAGGAGGGAAAAGACAGTTCTTGAACTGAGAGTGTTTCTTTAACTGTACTGGACTGTGACACTTTCTGTGTCCAATCAACAGCATAAATAGAGAATCCTAAAGAAGGTGGTTTTTAAAGGACAAGGCCATTCTTCTTGCCGTGCATTTAAGTTAACTCTGAACAAATGTTCAATATGAGACACGCAGTGGCATAAAAACATAACATCTACTCTGTTATTTATGTCATTATTTACATTTACAGACCTTTTCAATATAGATTTAGAATCAACCTTATTCCCCATGTTGTTATAACTCCCTGACGAGAGATGGAGTCAAGTTTGATCTCTGAGGGTGTGCATATGAAATATGCAATGCTGCTGTTGCACTTAATTTAACTGAGTAGTCGCTATATTCCCTGAATCTGAAAGTTGTTCAACACATACTTTACACAAGTAATGTTAACAGCTTGGCTTAAAATGAGGTAAGTGTGGCAGACAGGTGAAAAATACCGTTTGGTTTGAAGATTGATCTGGAATGTTTGTCTCCTGTGAGGCATTGTGTTAACAATGTAACTTGCAGGCTGCTTTCTCTGGAATCCTATTTATATTTGTTTCTGGAAGGTGTTTGACATCTTTTTGGGGAGCTGTAATGCAAAGCATTGCCTCTTACCATGCATTAGTCAGAAGCTCAACTTGTTCAGGCGTGTTAAGCACCTGCTCAGTTTTAAGTTAAAATATGCTTCTGATTAGGTGGGAGTTTAAGATTATAGCTGAATGTTTTCTAGAACTGGGTCCCTTGCTCTAAATATCTTTGAAGTGATCATTAAAGAAGTCTCTCACTAAAAATCAAACCTCTCCTGACTTTATTGAAGATTTTTGTGTAAGATTGAATTAAGCACTTGGCTGCCCACGAGCTTAATAACTAATCAGAATCCTTAGCTTATAAAACCATGATTCCACTTCTTGATTTTTAGATTTTTTAAAATATATTTTTTGTATTTACCTTTAGCAGATACATCCCATAAAACACAAGTGAGCTAAACTCACTGAGATCACATAGGTGTGGTTTGGGGGAATTCCATGGAGGACATTTCCAGGACATACGTAAGGCCAAGGTATGGTGTAACTGCCAGGCTTCTTGTTTTTTGCTGAATTCAATGGTAATTCAAAATGCAGGCACCTCAAAGAGAAATGGAAAAGAGTGTGAAGCCGTTGCTAATTGACAGTTTCATTTGAAATTTAAAATTAAAAACCACTCAGCTTTGGAAAATCCTCTTTCAAAAAAGGTTCCAGGCCAGGAAACTCTTTTACTGACATGTCTCCTACCTTACCATCAAAATACAGGATTTCTTTAACATCAGTTTGTAAAAATCCCCAAAGTCTAAGTACTTCTTCAGCACTTTCCTGATAATATAGGAAGCATTTATTTGCTAGTCATAGCACTTTATGCCCACATCACTCTTTGTCTCATCAAAGCATAAAACCCCATTATTTGGGACAGCTGTTTTTCAGTGACCTTCAGAGTTTAGTAGTGATGGGAATTCTATTTCTAAAGAATTTCCTTTACTGCTCTGCAGTTCCTTAAAGTGTATTTTTAAAATCTAGAATTCTGGCAGAAATCTGACCTCATTGTACTCTTTCAAAGACAGAATGCGCTGGATTTTTTTTGTTTTGTTTTTTGTTATATGACAATTATAACACCGAGAATGACTGTAAATAGTTTGTGTAGTCTAACTACCTTTACTCAAGAGCATTTGTTTCTAAGGTGAGATATATTTTTACATTCCTAGGTGACCTTGGTAGGCTGGTTACCTCTCACAGTTGTTTATTACCATCTTCCTCACAACCTTACAGCTTCCTTCATTTCAGATGATCTGTTTTCAAGTCTTCACTATTATTTTTTCATCTCAGCCCTGTGTGAGAAATATCTGCCCAACTCCCTGGTGGCACTAAATGTGGATGTCTGTCCCTGGAAATGGAGATCCTGTCAGAAGCTCAAACAGCTCTGCTGTTTGTTTTTTTTTGTGGTTGCATGCTTACACTTTTTCTTAACTTTGTGGTACCAGTCATGTTGTATGGTAGTAGCTTCCATGGAGCTGATGTCAAAATGTGATTCCACATTTTCCTTTAAGAGAAAAAATAGGAGCATATTTGCTTTGCAATGGATCTGCCTGGGAAAGGGAGCTGACCTTCCTGTTGCATGTGACAGAATTTGGTCCGGCCTGCCAGGGTACGCTCTTTGTAATTATTTAATACAAAAGTACCTGCAACAGGAATAGCTGTAGAAAAACTCCGATGGAACATTTAATGTGTTGGTCAAAAGCTCAAAACATTTTCTCTTTTCAGTTTTGAGGAGGTTAATGCCAATATACAGTTGATTTTTCTAATTCTTGGTCTTCTGATGAAATTCCACATTTT
Source organism: Picathartes gymnocephalus (assembly GCA_013390045.1). Classification (NCBI taxonomy): domain Eukaryota; kingdom Metazoa; phylum Chordata; class Aves; order Passeriformes; family Picathartidae; genus Picathartes; species Picathartes gymnocephalus. The sequence goes on from WEKY01044806.1 coordinate 11,501, forward strand.
CTGAGAAAGATGGTGCAGAAAACTCTCAACATTGCCTGCTCTTTTTAAGTGGCAATTTATTTCTTTTATACTGTTTCATACAATTTCTGCCTATTTTGAAGTTATAAATGAAATAAATACACTTCATAGGTATATGAAGTATATATTATGGTATAATCCTGTAGATTGCTGCATTTCATTTCAGGTGAAGGTCAGCTTGTATTCTTATAGTGAAAACAGCATGTTCAGTTCTTATAATGCATAATATCAGTATTTTCATTAATAGTGACTTGTTATTTCTATCCTCAACAGACTTGGGGATCCCAGGCTGGCCCGGTGATTTACTTTCACCACTTTTTCTTATGGGCATATTCCTCCATTGCTGGTAATTTACGGAGGATATAAAGATAAGTTAGGGCCTGCTTAACGATGAATGTTGATTTTTCTTCCTATTCATCAGCTACAGATGCAGTGCTTCAAGAGATGCTTACATGGTCTGTCTGCATGAACTTGGGCCGTATCTTGTCTTAAAAGTGTTAGAACTCCATTACATTTATTCTGTTTGCATGTATATGTCTGCTACAGGTCTTTAATTCTAAATGGTTGCAGATGCTACATCAGTTATTACATGTCTCTCTTTCCAGCTTTTCCAGAAACAGACACAATTGCTTCCTTCCATTCTTTGCAGCTGAAAAGTCTCTGTCAACTAGTCTCATCATTTTTCAACTCTCAGCTTTATGATTTAGGGGGAGTGGAATTGAAATAGAGTGCTGAATTAATCCTGGGTAATCTAAATGCCCCTCGAATCTGAAAGCATGTTTCTTCCACAAATAGCTCAATTACTTGGAAAATTGTTAGTTTCTGTTTGGCTTCCCCAGTTTCACTATTAAGGGTTATTTAAATACTCTGTTCTTCTTTCTATTTGCTTTCTTTTTCAGGAAAAGACTTTCATTTTTTTCCTTTATCAGACTCGCCTCCTAATCATGGAGTCATAGAATGGTTTGGGTTGGAAAGATCTAGAGTAGACCTCTTCCCATTATCCATTGCTATTTTTATGAAATGCTTTCATGTTATTCCCATCTTGCTCCTATAGTTTTCCGCTGAAGTATTATTGTGTTTTATTTATCCCAATATTTGACAGTACTCATTATACCTGTAAATTAATCAAAATTATTCCTTCATATTTCACTTCAGAGATTTCTTTTAGTTAGGGTTGGTTCTTGTTTTTTTTCTCAATGCACTTTTTTGTTATTGGTTCCTTGTGCTTCTGTTGTGGTTTCTGGTTTTCTATCTCAACGGGGTTTCCCATCAGAAATTCACTTCCTTTGGTTAGATAAAGCCAAAGAAGAAGCTCCCTGAGAAGCCTTGCTGACATGAGCATTTGGGCCAATATACTGGGTCTAGTTGTAAGATGAGGGCTTTAGATGTGGGTTTTCTATTGAAAAACTGATCTTCCCACTCATGCAACTTCAGTTTCCATGCTGCTCTTCTCTTTTTAAGCCCTAGAAGAGGTAATTCCGTGCTTAGGCCTAACCTCTGCAATAATTTATCTGAATATCTAATTTTATGACTGTAATTATTCAATGGTTCTTATTGAAGTCTATTACAGATCTAATGGTAGCCAAATAAATAAATCTTAAGGTTGGATCAGAATTTACAATCCACATTGAATTCCACACTGAGATGGGAACCCAATGTGATATGCAAATGTTTCATACTTAGTGGTAAGAGAATGAGTCTGATGGAGATGATCTCTCATTTCAGGCTTAAAATTCAATTTGTAAAACAATTTCACTATCTTTTGTCTTTCTTAAGGTAAAAACCTTCACACGTGAGATGTACTTGGAGATAATGGTTGGGCAAAGGTGTTTCAAAAAATGAGGCCCTGTAAATAACTATAAAAGCTCTTATGAGAATTAAAATGCCAAAATGCCATTCTTTTGGTAACCAACTGCAATGCTTTATAAGGTAGACCAAGAATTAAAACTAATCAGGAATTCAGGGAAGTATGTGCAACATTAGGGCTGGCACAGCAAGTTTCCCCTTACTGTAGTAAGAATAATAGTGGTGTCAGCTCTGAGCCAGAACCTCAATTTGTGGAAATCATCACTGATCCTTTGGCTTTGGTGGCTCTATACCAATTTCCACCAGCTAAGGAAAAAATACTATAACTCCACCAATTAAAATAAAAGTATATATTTTGCATTGCAGAGAGTTCACCATTTGTAAAATTATTTGTAAGGCAAGTGAAACATTTGAAATTATGATATATCCTCATCTTTTGGTATTTGAATGAACAACTGTGTGTTTTAATGTATAGACTAAAGTCTCACAAATGGGAGACTTATAGAGTCAGTTTCATAATCTGATTTGCAAATATTATGCCAAAATTGGTTTTTTGTTTGTTTGATTGTTTATGTTTCTCTTTCAGTTTGTTTGGGCTATTTTTTAATGTGTTCTATACTCAATTGTCTGACCAAAATCACAGTAAACAATAGTACTGAGGCTAGTACTAAGATGCATTTATTTCCTTTTTGTGTTTGTTTGGGGGTTCGGTTTTTGGTTGTTTTGTTGGGATTTTTTTAAGAAGAGTTTTCTTCATATTCCAGGGCTGGGAATGTGAATTGAGGAATTTTCTGAGCCCATTAATTTGAAGTTCTGACTGCAGACTCATTCACTGTGAGATACTCATGCCTGGATTATCACTGCACACTACATGTAAAAGAAGAGACCTCTCCATGTGTTGATCCCTCTTCTTCCTGCATAGAGCAAAGGCTCCATCCTTGCTGCAAGAAACGTTCCAGTTTCTTTTGAGCCTTGAGTGGAGCATAATGGCAGAGATTTGAACGTTTGCTTGTCAGTGTGGTTAGACTCAGGAAGTGAGCACAGGAATGCTCTCAACCTCTCCACTTTCAGGGACACAACATCGATGGTTGTGTAATTATTGTCAATCTACACCCATGAGGATTCATGGCAAAGGTTATTACAGAGCTGCATGGCCAGGAGAGGAGTGCAAAAGACATCTGACAAGAGCCAGAACAAGCATGGAAACACAGAAAATCTGTGTGGCTGTCACATTCAGGATTTTTTTTTACAAAGTGACTTGTATTTTGAAGGGTCTATTTGGGCAGTTACAAATTGCCTGATGTTCAAAAAACTTCAAGAAATCTACATATGCCAGGTGAGAAAACTTGCCATTTCAAATTTTAAATTTCTTTAGGAATGGCAAGACTGGTTTTTATTCTTTTTTATTCTATATTTGAATAATGCCTCATGCAAGAATCTTTATGCTTTCTCAAGCTCTCTGACAAGTGCTGTAACAAACTATTTAGTTCTGGGTTTTATTCAGAGGTGAAAATGCTTCTACTGTGCCATCACTATGAGCTATCTTTTAGTGCCAAACAGGGATGGAAGAAAATTCTGAAACTTAAACAATCATTGTGTTGTTGGAAGTTTATTTTTAAAACATGGAGGAAGAGCTCGATGTTGTGGTTTCTAACGGATACTCAGATTTTGTTATCAGACACATCAATTGGTTGAGACATTAAGATGTGAACAGTAAGTTCTCTTTCTCAGGCTTTTATCTGGAATCCATCCTCCCATCCAATGCGAAAAATGAAAGGAGTCTTTTTTCTCTCATAGTGTTTCTTTGTAGAGGTCATTGTGCTGCCAGCCTTGGCTGCGATGTGTTGAGGAGTGAGCAGTGAATGGCAGCTGGCACAGTCCTCAGCTGCACCTTCCTCTGCCTCT
>WEKY01044823.1:19029-109982 GCA_013390045.1 Picathartes gymnocephalus
ATATATATATAGCCAAGGAAATAGTTGGTTTAAGTGGTAAAGGAAATTTTGAGCTTTAACTAATTTTTGAGTTACTAGTGAAATTATAAGCAGTTTCTTGTTTTGAGAATTACTTTAAGGGTAGCTTGGACATGCTCAGTACTCTGGGGGCTGGTACTGGTACTTTTGTAAGTTTGTTTTCCCAATGTTTTATACTCCATCTCCAGAACAGGCGCTGCTGTCATTTGCTTTTTACAACAGAATCATTGCAATGTAGTGAATGGTTGCTTTAAAATAAGGTTTGTGTGTTAATTTGTTTCTGCTTGTATCCCTTGCTCAGTGATGTCATTGCATATAATTTTGTAGTATGTCCTGTATTTTACTTATTTATGTGAATTGTTGACTCAAGTTATAAATAATCACAAAATCCAGTGTAGCTGAACTGGGGATTAAGGGTTAAAATTGAACCCTGGTCCTTATGGTGGTGTTGTGGTATTTTCTGGCTGAGATACTTCCTTGAGTTTAAAAAAAAAGCCCATTAAAATTTAACTGCTTCATTTATTTGATTATCTTGAAAGTTAATCCTACTTTAACATGTAAAAAGGTGTACTTGTAGATACTTCATATCCGTGTAACATCTGTGCGTGGGAAATTGAGTATCTGTTCCTCATGGCTTATCACTAGTCTGCTTGGATTTAGATTCAGGATCTGAGTGTGAGATAGGAGCACACTGAACTCTTTCAGAGACTTAGGGTATTTTGAGGCTCCAACCAGTTCACTTGGGCAGGGCAATTACTTTATTCTTTGCCTAGGAAAGGAGCAGGAGTAGTGCACCTCTGGGCATATGCTAAACCTGACAATAATAGATTAAATTCTGACCTTGGACGTTTTCATCCCATGCTTAAGCAAAGTCCCTGTCTATGGAGCACATTTCGCAGGTTTGACCCTGCAAGGAGGTTCAGGTGCATTGTCGTCTTGCTTTCAAAACTTACGATGCAGCATAAAGAAATCAAAATACTATTTTCCTTATTGTTGAAAACTATTGTCAGGCATGTCAGAGATGACAGCTGTTTGAACTAAAGATGGTGGCACATCAAAGTAAGAGACAGAAACATTGCCATCCCAACCTTATTTTACTGTGTTGCTGCATATTAGTTTTACATCTGGTTTGTTCCAGCACCTAACTATCCCTGCACTTCAGTACCATCAGCCTCTGATGCTGTTAACATCTGGGTAATACTTGCTGTGATATTCTCACTTCTAAGTGTACTGATAATTCACTAAATATTTATAGAGTCCTTTGGTTTTGATGTTGCAAGATAAAAAGGGTGCGTTTTCTATCATCTTTTGTATTCAAAGGCAGATAAGACATTGAAGCTGGTGATTATTTAAAATATTATCACATCAAGAAGTTCCTTTGTACTTTGGTCAGTGCTGACGTAACTGTTTCCAGTTGTCTAGAAAACTTTGCACATAGTTCACTGCTGGCTTGTTTAGACTAAGATGCAGTGTTATAAGTGCAGTGATCATCTACCAAAGATGTGAGAATGTGCTCAGGAAGGATTTGTTACAACATGTGCAGTATCTTATGCTTTGAGGTTTAAATAGAACAAGATGTATTAAACAAGCATGAGCATGAGACCTGGAATATGTCTTCGTTGTTTTTAAATTTTTTAGCATTCATATTAGTGTTATTTGAACCAAAATGTGTGGGTGGAGAGAAGGAAGGGAGGCTCACCTGTGAGATCTGTTGATATCAGTGTATTGCAATGTGGACAGGGAAAGAGAGGACCATTCAACAGCAGTTCTTGAAGGTGATGGAGAAAAAGGTGATGAATTTGTCAAAGGGACTAAGCCTAAGTATTTGTCAGGATTTAAAAAATTAATCAGGGAGTGAAAATAGACCTCTCAGGCAGGGTGCACGAAGGGAACCATCAGGAACTGCTGCAAGGTCCTCCTCCTGTAGCGCTCAAACTCCTGTGAGGAGTTAGCAGTGACCTGGTAACAACTTCCCTCGCCTCAGTAAGCTGCAGTGGGATGGAAGTGCATGAGGCTGCTGCCTTGAGTTCATGTCTAGGGATACAGTGGGCTTTCAGTTTATAATAACTGGGGTTTTTTTTCAGCGAGTCACCTTCAGCATTGATAATTGGCTTGCATTTCCTGCTCTTAGACCCAGTAACAAGAATCAATAGTTTGTTTTCACTCAAATACACCTCTTTCTAGCAATGGTGAATAATAGTGCAAGGGAAGAAAAAACTCTGTATGTTTTAGTTCATGACAGTTTGACTGCTGGAAAAAGACACTGAAGGGAAATTCAAACTGAAATGTCTCAACACTCCAGGGACGTAAGAGTGACTGATGAGCTCGCTTTTACTGCTTTGCTCCATCCACATCCTGCTAATAGAGGACATGGCAGCAAGAAGTCTTTGGGAATGCAGAAGCCAACCCTCTCCCTTTACTCCCCTTTATTTTTAGATGTTGTTTTCCCTGTGGTAAAATCTTTGTAACCTGGGTGAGCAGTGCCCAGGGTTAGATAGAAATCTGGCTCAGTAGTACCTGCTGCCTGGTGTGCAGTCATTCAGGAGAAGAGCAAAAACTGTTTCCCTCACCTTGCAGCTAGAGGCTGGGGATGTAATTCCAGTGTGTGTAGTTCTGACGTCATGTTTTCTTTTGCACATGGATGAAGATAGTGAATTGATGCAGAACTGTTTTTCTTTTTCTTTTAACTATTGGAAGAAGTGGGAAAACCGTTGGCTAAACTTATCTAATCTACCTAATCTAAATTTAGATGTCTGAATTAGCAATGCAGGAAGCAGTAGTGTAGCAAACAGCTCAGTTCCTCCGGAGCACTGCTGGCTGGCAGGATAGAAAATCTGGGCACTTAACAGATGCAGGCATCTCTTTCTTTACACCTCCTGGGAAAAATGCGTGTGGGATGCTTTCTCTGGATAATCCTTAAGCGAAGGCTAAACTGGACGTTTAACTTTCGTCAGAATTCTCAGTGAAGGGGTTTTCACAAGGGATTTTTTACTTGTAATTTTTTTTGGTCTGAATATTTGCATACAGTGGGGTTTGCTTCCACAGCTGTTCTGCATTTGGTTTCGATAGTGGTAAGGAATGTGGTGTGCTGAAATCAAAGCTGAGCCTAATAGTCTATTGTAGAAATAGGATTGTAAGGAAAAACTCAAGCAGTTACTTCATGACAGGAAAAATGCATGGGTTGATGGTCATGGTGGAATTCAGTTCAGTCTCATGGTACAAGAAGTTTCAGTACATGTAATAATTAGCTTTTGAAATAAAAAGGATTATCTTTCATTTTAATCACCTTGCCTTAATGGCAGGGAAGAAAAACCATTGTTTTATAAGAGTCCCAACTCTGTTCTCAGGATTTTCTCAAATGACATTTTTATTGAATTTTATATTTATGGGACTGATAGTTAAAACTTGACATTCTTGTGGGTTCTTACCTGTTTCCCCCTGTATATTAACCCAGTTGTATTTTTAAAGACTGTAAGCTTCTGTCCTGCTTGTCTTGCCAAAAAAAATTCCACAAACAGTTCCTTGTGAAGAGAAATTTTACTTCTATTGGTCATTTTTAACGTGCAGCTCTTTAATATTCAGCCACATTTCTCCTGTTAACACAAAGCCTTGTATATATATGCTTCATATCCAGTATGTGAGTAGCTTGTAAATAAATTACAAAAATAGGTTTAAATTTCATGCCTGTACTTAGCAAAACTAATGGATGGTAATCAGTGTAATGGCTGATGATAGATTGTGCTGTGCCAGCAGGGGAACTGGCTCCCAGAAAAAGTAACACCAGCTCAGGAATAGCTAGAGACTGGCTGGTAAACGTGTTCCTCTCCAGATGTTTTTTTTTTAATTCCTTCAATTAACTTGATTAAGCAGCTTAGCTTGAGTAAGCAGAATTTGTGACTTGGAAGTTCTCCCATGTAGTATTTTCCCATTGCCTTAGGAATTAATTCCTTTAATATTGTGTCTGTGTAAAGCAGGCAGCCATGGCTGCTCCTGTATCTTGCACAGACACGAGACGGTGTGTGCTTAGGTATGAGGGGCACACACAGGGGAGGTGTTTCCCCTCTCTGCAGTTGGCTCTTGGCAGAAGTCATAAATCACAGTGATTTCTGCACAGTGCAATTGAATGGAGCCTGACTACCTTATTTTTATATTGGTGTTGGAAGTTCCCCACTGCTTAGATCACTCTGAATCCTCCACCAGAAGAGAGGAGCATGCTCTCTCCTCTGTCCCCTGTGGTTCCCAAGCAAGGGAATTGCATTTCCTAATTGTACCACTGGTGTCCCTCCCAGGTAACCTGGTGCATTCTCTTTTCCACCCAATGTTTTATCTTCACAGCATGTGTCATTAGGGAATAGGGAAAGGGATGTTAAATAGGGAGTCAGATGGTAGCACAGAGTTCTTGGCCCTCTGTCTGCTTCCCTTGAAGACAAAGTCCCTTTCCAGCAAGGATGGTGGTTATGTTACAGTATCCTATATTTTTCAGAGCACAGAAAAGTGGCCTCAGCTGGAACCAATTTCTTCTATTCTGCAGGTCCTTGTGGTACCAGGGAACCCACCCATCAGTAACTAGTGCAGCACAAACAGGACTGACTGCTGAGGCTTGTGGCAGCCTGGTGCTCTGCGAGGCTCAGCTTTTGTATTTACAGCTGCTGGCTCAACAAATTGTTGTTTTCCAAATTGTAAATTATTCATTCTGGTCCTGGCTTGCAGTTTTTTTTGTATAAATATAAGTTATTTCTGCAGTATCAGAAGTTAGTGTCTTACACAGGTTGTCATTAAATCCATGCAGTAATTTCAGAAATTTATATCTGTGTTTACAGCTGGTTTGTTTTGCTTTTTTTTTTTTCCTTAGGAGAATTTCAGAGGATGTCAGGAGCCTGACACTTCATATAGTTTTTCTGCTCCTCTTGATTATACTGTGTTGATAAGGTGATAATGTATTCTGATAATTCTCATGAGCCTGCTACCTAATGAAAGGTGAGGGTTGAGTGTGCTTCCATTATGCTTCTCTTTCTAGCTGTGCCGGGGGGGGAGGTAAATATCTTAAAAGGATGCTAAAAAATGGGTAAAATTTTAAGCCAAATGTGGCTTCCCAGTATTAAGGAAACTGACAGTGAGATGTACAGGAGAAGGAGGGGAAGGGATGAAAATGAAAGGGAAACTAGAAAGACTGGGATTGTAACAAAAAGTTGTTTGCCATAGATGTGATGAAGATGGTATATGGGGCAGTTGAAAATACTTTTTTGTTTTCCATTCCTTCCTTCACTGTGGAGGGAAACCTCTGTTCATGAGAGAGATTCTACAGGTAGTTAGAAGTGTTAATAGACTTCTGGGTTTTAATGCTCCATTAAACTTTAATACCATGTAAATTACTTTCTTCAAACTTGCCTCTGTTTTTGATCTCTTGACTGTGAATTGTAACAGAGTTCATGCTAAATATGAAAATGCACGACTGCTCTTGATCCCATGATTCTTGTAGCGATTTCTCTGTCCACACAGCACTTCAGGGAACAGTTTATCTGTTCAAAGAATGGTTGGAATTTAAACCCCCTCAAATTTCCAGTATCCTTAGATTTTTTTTTTTTTCCTTAACCTGTTGTTCAAAAGACTTGCTTTCCTCCTCTGAAACTATTTGTAGTGCTTGTGCAGTATCCCACATGGTTTTACATTCATCAGTGGTGTGGTTTGTATGTGACTTCCAAGTCTTTTGCAGCAGTAAATGATAGTTTGTTTGAGAAATGCAAGTTTGCATTTAGGCTCAAGTGAACATCTTGGTTAGTTGTCAACGGGTTCTGAAAGGATCTTTGTATAAACTGCTTCATTTTATGCTACTTGTGCTGCTTTTGAGGATGTAGTAAACAAAAACAACTTTAGCTCAGATGCTAAGTTGAAAAAAGAATAATTTTCCCAGTATTCACTCAGAAATGCAGGCCATACTGAGTGTGTTACAGTTTTTATTACTCAGTGGAAAGATGACTTGTTTTCCTGGAGGTAGTCCTTTACTTTTAAAGATATTTCTAAATGTTACTTTTATTCTTTATCATGCTGGAAATCACGACGATCTGTACATCCCAATGCAATCTAAGGTTTTGTTTTTCCAGAATTAAGAACTCTGAGCACTTTGTTTTCAATATATTCCACCTGTTGCTGAAGCTTAGCTTGTAATTACTGATGTGCTTTCTCTTTGTCTAAAGTACTGCTGATCCAAATTTAAACTGAACACATTTTTCTCCAGGCAGAACAGGTCCCTGCCTGAGTTATTGGAGAACCAGAGTTTGGCAGATTTAGATGATGTCTGGAAGATTGTCTGCAATCATATCAAATATGGGGTAGTCGTGCGAAGATTAATTGGAATATACTGGTTTTTTATTCTTAGTATAGCTTTTGCAAGGCTTCCAGAACACAGTGTTGCTTATTTTATTTCAGCAGCAGTACACCTAAAGATTAAGTGCTAGTATATTTTTATTCCCATCACAACTTGCATCCTGGTACAGTTTTCTTCCAAATAACTTTCAATCTTTTTTTCTCCCTTTTCATCCAATGCATTAAAGAAGGAAATGCAGTTAGTAGTTAATTGTTACAAATAAAATCCTGCTTAAAAGAAAATTCCCTGCAGAAGACTGTTTAGTAGGGGGAACTAGAGTGTAAAGTTATTTTGATAAATACAAGCCTTGTGTTTGAGCTTATAGATCACAGTTTGTGTTGAAAGCTGTCCTGTAGGCAGGCATAAAGCTGATTTATTTTTATCCATACCTCTATTAGGAAGTCTAGTGTGGGTTTTTTAAAGTACTTTCCCGTGGTCAAAAATACCTGGAATTGTTGGCACTTGCAGCATGAAATTCTTTGAGGATGTACATTGTTAAGTCAGTAATTGAGATGTAAATGCCACTCCAAGTAGCAACTTCTTTCACCATGGCTTTTCCTAGTTGGAGGCCCTCTCTGATTTTAACACTGTCAAGTCTGGGATGGTTTTTCTCCATAGAACAGTGTTGATTTGAAAAAGCAGCCTTTCTGTGTAATCTGGCTTTAGGACAATGAAAGAGCCAGAAAGAAAACTGCATTCCACACAGCCAGCAGGGCTTCACTGAGGGCAAACTGTACCTGACAAATTTAGTGGCCTTCTACAGCAAGATTATGGCATTGGTGGGTCAGGGAAAAGCAACTGATGTAATCTGTCTGGATTTATGCAAAGCATCTAACACTGTCCCACAGGACATCTTTGTTTCTAAACTGGAGAGACATGGACTTGATGAAAGGATCACTCGGTCGATAAGGCGTTGGCTAGAGCAGGATGCCCAGAGATTTTGTGGATGCCTCATCCCTGGAAGTGTTCAAGGCCAGGTTGCATGGGGCTTTGAACAAGCTGGTCTAAGCACAGGTGTCCCTGACTGTGGCAGGGAGATTGGAACTAAATCTTAAAATCACAGAATGTCCTCAGCTGAAAGGAACCCAACAGGATCATTAAGCCCTGCACAGGACACTCCAAGAGTCACACCATGTGTCTGAGAGAATTGACCAAACGCTTCTTGAACAGGTTTGGTGCTGTAACCTTCCCTGGGGAGCCTGTTCCAGTGCCCAACCACCCTCTGGATGAAAAACCTTTTCCTGATATGCAATCTAAACCTCTCCTTACTCAGCTTTATGTTGTTAACTTGAGTCCTGATGATCTTTAAAGTCCTGTCCAAACCAAACCATTCTATAATTCACCACTGTGAGACCCATTCAGGTTCTCACCAAGGTGTCCCTTGTGTCTTCAGGAGTCAGATTTTTGACATGTGGACATAACTGTCTGTGAGTCTTTAACTCTGTAAAGCCCTGTGCCTTTTCCCAGCCTCTCCTGCATTACTAAGTGCCCTACTTCCTAAAATCCCTAAATGAATAGCAAACAGACACAAAAATACTACTCACTAGAATGGGAAAGCTTTTATAAGCATGAGGAAAATCAATTTTGTTGCTTAGAGCTTAGGCAGTTTGTTTCTATGCTATTACTTTTTCCATCATCTCCATTTGTCTGTGCAATTGTTCTTTACTGACAAATGGGGTTTAGCATTGGCTGGTGTTCGAAATGAAATTCATTGCTGTTGCTTAAGAAATGTGGAGTTTTGCAAAAACATTCATTTGTTTAACAGGAAGTTGTTTTGTCTTTTTGTCATCACTCCAAAGAAACTTGATTTGTTGCCTCACCTGGGAAATACAGAATCATCTGTGCAATCTGATTTTGTCATGATGCTTCCTTAACATATGTAAAATGTGTTTACTTAATTTCTGTTCTTTAAAAGAAGGAACTGTGGGACTGATGATACATTGCTTCCTGGTTTTGTGTCTTGTGGCTGAATTGACATGAAATCTTCAGGACACTTTGCCTGCAGTTACAGCTTTGATGTGAGCTCGTTCTCATCAGGGTTTCTTGGCAAGATGTGGCCTTGCAGCCCAGCCTGATGTTCCATGTGCTCGCTTCCAGGATGTCTGTCCTGTCCTGTAGGAACAGTTATCCTTGAGCCTGCTGCTGCTATGTCACATTTGGCTGAGGGTGGTTGTTGACTGAAGTAGCTGAGGGGGAAGGACTAGGAGGGATGCAGATGGTGTGATTGTGTAAGTCTATTTTCCTGTTAGACAAAAGAATATGCTATTAAACAAAAGAATACACACAGGATCAAACTTGTTCTCATGCATTCATCTCCTGCATGTTTGTGCAAGAACAATGTCTGGGTTCCCTCCAGCCTTGCCCTCCCCCTCTCACTCTGCAGCCCTGAGTGGGGGGAATGGGCCTGACCCCTGTGTGCATTTGTGTCCACCAGTGGTTTGTCCAAGACAGCCTTTTGGGGCATCTCTTCTACATCAGTTTGTTCAGTTTACAGGGGGAAGAATATCTTCAGCTCTTGTCTGCTGTGTTTGGCCAGAGGCACGGTATCTTTGTGTTGCTGGAGTTTTGCAGCACTGCTGGAAGTATTAAAGTCATCCAGGTCACATCAGGAAGTGCCTCGGATGGACTGCTTCAGCTGAGCATATCTCACCGGTGTTGTCTGTACACTGCTGCTTCAATCCAGATGGGAATTAAGCAGAGTAAGACTTGGATGCAAAAGAAGATGACAAAAGTATCCTGGTCATTCCAGAAGCATTGCAAATTTTAAGCTGTTAATGAATGTCTTTATAAATGATACAGAGGCAAGGCCCTAGAATCATCCACTGCAAAATGTACAGACAGGCACTGTGAGAGTGGAGCCATCTCTTGTGGAGTCTGGCAGATCTACAGTAGCGTTGTGATGCTGTAGATGCCCATGGAGCCCCTAACTAGTGAGTGTTCTTCCTTATCCCCATCCTTACCAGGGCACTGCCCCTAGAAAACCAGTTGCAGACCGAGGCTCCTTCATGATTTACAAAGACTTGCTAAGCTTGGAAAACACTGACACAATCAAAGACTGAAGCTTGAGCTGAGGGGCCAAATTTTCCCTCCAATGTGATATTACAGTTTCTGCAGTTGCGGTAAAGTCCTGGTGAATGATTCTGTCAAGCCAGAGGTGCTCTCATCTGTCTGATTGTCACTTTCTACCATCTGCTGGCCTTCCCTCAGTCTGCTTTGGGACATTCCCCTGGGATTTGCAACTGGCCAGACGGAGGAATGATGCTTTCCAGGAGTATTTGTCTCATTTATGGCTTTTTAACTTATTTCATTTTAAAAGCCAACTGGCTCCACTACACATCACAGCAAAAGGAACTGCAGTAAAAGAAAGGCAGTGGGAAATGTACTCATCGACATTTTGAGGCCATCACTTAATGGATGTTCTGATTTTGAAACTGAAGCTGTAGGGGTGTTGATCCTCTACAAAGCTGTAGAGGTAAAATGTAAAATGAATTGTCTAAAAAGAAAAGGGTTAAGCTGGTGAAAAGTAGTAATGACTGGTGAGAAATTGCAGTATCAAAATTTAATTATTCCTTGGGCTTTAAATCTTGCATCTGTGACACCTATTCGTATTACTTACTTGGTGAGGCATGATGAGTAGAAATATAAGTGGCAAATGATCGTGTAAAATGCAAAGTGGAACTGAAAACATAATTTTCAATTTAGTGTTGTCTTTTTTGTGTGTTAATTTGCTCTTTTAATATAACCCTGATACTTGAATATTAAAAATGGTCATATCAGCTGTTTGGGAAAAACAGGAAGGTATTCACTCTGACAGAAGGGTGGCTGAAGGGTGAAAGATGAATGATTTTGAAGAGAGAGGAAGATGTAAGCAGAAGCTCATGCCTGTGCTGAATTCAGACATTAAGTTCAGCTGTGCCCCTTAGGCAACTTGAAGTGACTGTGGAAGTTTGCTCCATGGTTTGGACTGCTGCCTAAGTAGATGGTTCTGCCTTTGAGCTTTTAATTTTTTTTCTCTCTTTCCTTTTGCCAGAGCAAGTATTTACATAACTGTCTGATATTCCAGATCAGAGGGCTTATCCACCTGAAAATAACCTGGCAAAATAAAACACTAGATTTTGCTCACTTTAGTTTTCTGAGGCAGACCCATTTCAAGGCCATTTGAATGCAGGTGGCTGAAGACAAAAGGGAAGAATGACTAGGAAGGGGTAGTAGAAAGGATGTAGCAGCTTGAACATCTTACGGTAATTGTGGGATTGCATGGGTATTCCTGTTATACACCCTGGAAAGAAAAGTGCTGTTTCCTTTCAGGAACTTTAGAACTGAAATATTGCTGGTTTTAAAAGTACTTGCATAGTAAAAAAAGCAATTTTTGTTGTATTATGTTACTATGTTTGTTTTTCAAACAGCATTGCTGTATTCTGAGAAGTGATTACACAGAAAAACAGTTTACAGACTTGAAGTGTCTTCAGTCTTGTTTCATGTTTCTTCAGAATAGAAATGTCTTCATCTAAAACCAACTTTCAGCATGAAAGGGAAGAATTACAGAAATACATGCAGAGAGAGGAAGGAATAAAACCAACCCAAACCTCATGTCAACTCCATTCCAAAATACAGTAGACGTTAGTATTTAAAAATATACATTCCGCTGTATTCATTGCTACTCGGGATTCTTTCTGCATTCTTCATCATATGACTAAACCGATGGTGGTACAGATGGTATGGTATTTCAGATTAGTCTAATTCCAAACAGCTAAATGCACAGTCTTTTTTAATATTAAGCTTATCCTGATTTTGAAACAATTACATTTTTGTAACATGACAAAACAAGTTACTCTTTATGGAGGAATGTCCTTGGGATTTTCAGGATTTGCATTCCTTTCAGGCATCGAAGAAGTCATGACTTTACTGCTGCATTGTTCATCCCACATATTAAATGTCATTTTCTAAGTGTGTGTGCAGCATCAAATTTTGTCTGTAGCACAGGATAGCTTAGAATAGCGAAGCATTTTTGTCTGGTTGCGTTGTTACTGCATATTCCCAGTTTGACAAAGGAAGCCAATATTGTTGATTTATTGCCCATTTTGAACAATGTTGGATTCCAGGATCTACAATTGAATTCAAGCTAGCCAGTCTTTTTAAGGTGCCAAAAATGTTCTTAATTCATTGTCGCCCTCAAAACAGTGTTGTCATGGTTATGTAGCTGTTTGCACACTGGGAACAAAGTTGATAGACACTGGGCCTTGTGCCTTCACATTCTCTGGGTGGGGGTAAAAGTCCTTATCCTTGAATGTATGTCCTTTTCATCAATTTGCCCAGCACAGCATATCATGTGTTTTTCGTCTTCCTTTTCCTTCTGTAGGGACTTTGGGACTGGAGTGACATGGAGTGTTCAGACACTGCATCTGTTCTGTTCAGGCATCTGGGGAAGGAGCAGTTTTGGTGCCCATAGAGGAGTGGTCTTTGTTCAGAGCCTCCTGCTGCCTCTCTTGGCATTCAGGAGTCCTTGCTGGCTGGTGACAAAGCCCACGTTGGCAGGGGAGGTGGCTCTGAGGTCTGGTTGCAGGAAGAAAAAAAATGAGTGAGGGCCAATAGCAGAAAGAATGAGAGAACTGCTCTGTAGACCCTGGCAATGCTCTTGGACAGAGACACCTCCTTCCCTGCTTTTTTTGATAGCCACTTTCACTGGTCAGTGTCATTAGCTGGGACTCACCTGCTTCTTCTCACTCTTTGAGGAAGTGTTATTTTAGGAGGATTAACCTGAGTCTTAGCATGTTCCTAATGTAGTTTTGAGTTGTGTTTGTGTTGACATTTCTTATGCATGTTTTTCAAGCTTCCTGCATGTCTAGTTTGTGATCCAGAGGGAAATACAACTATGAATACTGAAAGCTGACTTTGCAGAAAGCATGTTTCTTTTAACAGAGTTATGTTCTACTGATGCCAACATACCAAACTTAAAAAATGCCGCCTATTTAATTACAGGAAAGCAATGTCCCAGCAAGCCTTTCTGTAGTAAGTGTAATTTGTGGTTTTATTGTGAATAATTTCCCTAAATATTTTAGCAGTCTGAATGAAGACACTGCTGAGTGACGTTGACACACTTTTCCTGTTTGGAGTTGTATTGTTCCTGTACAGTACATTTAGTCTAATCGTTGTAGCCTGACAAAGCTCAGCATGAATGGGAAACTGTGAGACAGAAATTATTTAATCTGCAAAAACTAACAGTCTTCTCAATCAGAGATTTCCAGCTGCTGATTATTTTCCTCAAAACGTCTTTTATCACAGGGATAAGTGGTGAAATCGTGTTAGTCTCTAAACCAGTGTAGTGGAGAGGTCATACATTAAGCTAGTTTGAGATATTTTATTATTTTAACTCCTGTAGTGGTTTGAAATTACTGGAAGAGCAAAGATTTTGGAAAACGTTCAAAGCAAAGCTACACAGTGGAAAATTCCTGTTCTTTCTATTTCTGAATATTTATGGTGAATATCTTCTGGTGAGAGGATTTAGGCAAGGAAATCTAATTTCTCTATGAGGTGTAAGATTGCAAAAAGAGCAGTCAAATGACACTGTGCTTTGACAAGTTTTTATTAACTCAGGAGATGGTAAGAAGGTTTTACAACCAAGTATTTCTGTAAATGGGTTGAACACTAACGAGTCTGACAGGAATAATCTTCTGTCCCTAACCCACAGCTTTTGCTAATGCTTTGTAGCGTATTCAGTGCTGCAGACAGGAAGCCGGTCTGGGGTACCTTTGCCAGATGAATTGTTTGTCACTCCCCTTCCCTCCAGGTGACTGTGCTTGGCTTTCCCACGAGCTGCTGGTGTGAGGAGAAGCTGCCTGCAGGTCGCCCATAGTAGTGGGGCAAGTACGACTTTCCCGAGGCTTCTGTGCTGCAAGTGTGTGACCTGTGGAAGTAGGGAGGATTTTGTTGGTGGAGACAGGCTGGGCCCTGGTGAGCTGTGTCACCCAAGAGCAGCTGCTGATGGGGTGGAGGGCAAAGTGGTGCTTCCCTGCTGTTCTGTGCCTCAGCTGGGTCTCTGGCATCTGCTTGGTGTTAAAGGACAGCGTAGCAATGGGGAACAAAGACACAAGGACCTCCTTGCTTGTCCTGAAGAAGATCGTTTATTGTAACAAATGGAGCCCTTTTATGTTCTAAACTTAACCCAAAACAAGCAGGGATTGGCAGCCTGGCACTGCCGTGTCGCTGTTCGTGCATCCCTGTACCCAACCAGCTCTCTGATCATGTGGTGTCCATGCATCTCCCCAACCAAGCACTGCATCACACATGAGGCACATCCCAGCCATGCAGCCACATCTCTGGTTACAGGACCTGGTTTGTACCTGGCTCTTAGCTGAACCTTTCCCAGAGTGCTTTCTGTTGAGCTACAGTGAACAGGATTTCTTGTCTCCCACAGGACAGGACGCAGGCAAGGCAATAGATGATCTAGCCTTTGAGACACATTGCTCCTGCAGGCACCCATGGGGACTGTTGTGAGTCACCAGTAGAGCTTTACGGGTGAGTTGCTCCCTGTGGAGCTCACATTGCTGCTGCCTGGGTTGGAAGGCAAGGCTGCTCCTCACATGAAGTTAACTACTACTTAGCTCCAACAACCAGAGCTGCCTAACTGTAAGATTTTTCCACTGTTGTTCCATACTACATCCATACAAAGCTATTTGGCAAAATATTCCATTATATAATTAATGTGCTAATGTTCATGTGTGATGAAAGACCTAATATTGTAAGATACAGTTTCAAATCAAAGTACTTACTGAGGGCATCCCAGAGTGCAGGCACGGTTGTGTGTGTATCAAGGTACTCATAATGATGCATTTTACTCCTCTGAATTGCTGATCTATCTATTAGCAGCCTATTTATGTTACAGTTTGGGGCACATGAGAAGGAATGTCGGTGGCTTGCCAAGTGAGTCAATTCAGTGTTTATAATTTCTTGGTGATTTGCCAAGTAAACATCTGTGCCAAGTTTAGTTTCTCATGTGATCAGGAAGTGATACAGCAGGATGCACTGAGGACTTCCCCGGCTGTCTCCCCTCAGGACCCTGACAGGAATGTGGCAATTGTCTTGTGCTTTAAAGTAGAAATTTTCAAAGGCGTGTAGAACTAAATCTCAAATAGAAATCACTGAAGTTCCCTTTGAAAGTCTGATGTTTTCCCTTTTCATTTCCTTTCAAGCTCATATAATTACCTTTCTAAAAGGAACTACCCAATTCCTGAGCATGTGTCCTCCTATGAAAGTTTGTTAACAACACTTATTCCTGTTGCTTCCCTGTGTGTGTATTAGTGTCACTGTTTAATTTGTCCTGGGATTGTAGGTGTGGAATAAATTACTAAACTTGCTTTCCTGGGTCAAATTGGCATCATAGCTTTGAAGCAACCCATGAGTGCTTCTGCACTACTGGAAATGGGAAGCATCAGCTTAAATGTAATTGCTGTTTAAAGTTTTGGATTCCTCTTACGTGGTTTGGAAAGGAATAAGGGGGAACATTCAAGTTGATCTCACGTGGAGAGCTCCTGTGAATTGTGAGTCTTCTTGCAAATGTGATATGAGAGGATTGGATACTTATGTATATTGTTTTATTTTCAGACATTAAAAGTAGTTGCAATGAGTTGGTTCTTTTACACTGACGCGTGTGCATGTGCCCTTGTGGGAACCAGCCACCAGAAAATATTTTCCTATAGTAACTTAACTGTCACATGGTTTTGAAAAATCACCTTTTTACTTACTTTTTTCTTTTTTTTTTTTTAAAGAAGACTTTTACATACTATAGATGTGGTTTAATTTCTGTATTTAATAGATGCAGAAAATATTTTACATGTTATTTGCCATTGCAAATAATAAGAGGACTTCATTCACTTCTCAAACTTGGTTGGATGGTATATTTTACAGGGTTTTTTCCTAAACTTCTCTTTGTTTCCTTTTATTGTGCATACATGTTTCTTGTCTTCTTTCAGAAATTATCTTTGGAATCGGACCGTGTGTTTGGAGTAGAGTTCTTTAAAAGGACGAACATGGGCTTGACTCACCAAGTGAAATCTTGCAGGATGTTTTTTGCAAGAACATTTCTGCCCATCTGCTGTTTGGTATTTTATGTCAGCCAACTGTCACCTGGGCTCTTCAGCCTCTTGAGAGTGTGGAGATTTTTTGCTTCTTGAAACACATCATCACTCTGTCAGTAAATAAACAGAGTGGGTCTACTTGGCTATATTTGAGCATTCCTGGAGTAGGCACTGATTTTGCTAGAGGACAGAAGAATGTCTGCTGCTGTAGATAATCTATTCGATCCCATGTCAATCACCTATTTGAGTTTTAGGACTTTGTCTTCATTTTTATTCCTTTAGTACTTCTAGAGATTCTTTATTTATCTCTATACTCTACCTGAGCTCTAAAATGTGAATAAATCTAACGTATCCAGGCTGCAGAGAAGCTTTTCCTGGTGCTTTTTTACCCTGTTTGTCTGTAGAAGCAGAGAAATAATACATTTCAAAATCATGTATTCCCCATAATGAGTCTTACTGTGTTCCAGGTTAGCTGAGTACTGAAATACAGGAACTGTGGATTAGCGTGCTGTCCATTAGCATCAGAAACATCCCCAGTTGCAGTAGCTGCCCAATAGAAATGTCTGCCAAAGAACTGAAACTCCCATTCTTCATTTATCCTTCCATGGCTCCTTTTCCTGATTCCTTCCTTTTTTTTTTTTTTCTTTTATTTCCTTTATTTAAAAAAAAAAAACAAAAACACCTCACCCCAGAGCAACAACAACAAAAAATCTTGATGAATTTTTGATGTTTTTCTCCTTTTATTTAATGCCAGAATAAGTTAAGAAGAAACATTTTGGTTTTGCAGCCATTTGCTGTTGGCTGCATTTGTTTTAGTGAGGGCAGAGAAGCTGGAGTCTCTGTCACCAGGGCCCAGGACAGAGCATGTCTGGAAAGAAAAGATTCTGTCCTAGTTATGTGTCTGAGGCTGAACCAAAAGCACAAGTGAAAGTGAAGCTACTGCTGCACATAAAGTTTCTTTGTTGCTGAGGAACGGCATCTGCCTGATTCGGTCCCGCTGTGAACTTGGCCAGACAAAATAGGTGGAAGGGCAGAAGGTGGGGAATGTCTGCATCCTATTATGAATTGGAGGAAATGACTGTCTGCGCTTCGTGTGCTGGTGGGCTCCGCATCCTGCTGGCAGCTTGGTTAGTGCTGCAGGACACTGCACAAGGAGGAGTGAATTTAGCTCTGGTGTTTAAAATAGGTCCTAGGGATGAGAAGACGCACTTCAGAAATACGCTGTGGGTTTTCTGTTGGCTTTCTTAAACTAACTGGAAACTTTCTGCTTTTTTTCAGGGGCATTTTTTACTCTGAAAACATTGCTGCTAAAAAGCTCCAAACAGGAGGAGTAAATCCAGTCAGCTTGTCAGGTCACTGGCTCAGTGTAACGGTGCTTTCATGAGGTGAAGTTGGGCCAAAGTCAACTTTTCTTTCTCCTTTGTAAACCTGCAGCCAAGCAATGGGCCAGAAAATCTCAGGGAGCATAAAGTCTGTGGATGTGAGGGAGCCCCCTTATAGACCCGTGAAACGAGAGCTGAGAGGCCCGGATTTCTGCAAGCCCGCGCGCCTGGACATGCTGTTGGATATGCCCCCTGCCAAGCTGGAGGTGCAGTACAAACACGCTTGGAATAACGAAGATCGCTCTTTAAATATATTTGTAAAGGAAGACGATAAACTGACTTTTCACAGACACCCAGTGGCCCAAAGCACAGATTGCATCCGGGGCAAGGTGGGCTACACGCGGGGCCTGCACGTGTGGCAGATCCACTGGCCCACGAGGCAGCGGGGGACTCACGCCGTGGTGGGCGTCTCCACGGCTGACGCACCGCTGCACTCGGTGGGATACACGTCCTTGGTTGGTAGCAATAGTGAATCCTGGGGCTGGGATCTGGGGCGCAACAAACTCTACCACAACTGTAAAAACCAGCCCGGGGTCACATACCCTGTGTTTTTGGAACCAGATGAGTCTTTTGTACTCCCAGACTCCTTACTGGTGGTTTTGGATATGGATGAAGGGACACTTAGCTTCATGGTCGATGGACAGTATCTTGGAGTGGCCTTCAGGGGACTAAAAGGGAAAAAACTTTACCCCATAGTCAGTGCAGTTTGGGGGCACTGTGAAATTACAATGAGATACATCAATGGACTTGACCGTAAGTGTTACCACATTTCTTCATTACGCTCTCAACTTCTCTCGTGTAGGGGTTTTTCTTTCTCCTTTGGCTGTGGGCAGTGTGTTGGGGGGAGCAGACTGTTCAACTGTGAGGAGACTGCACCCCATATTTACTGCCCACAATGAATATATTTCCGTTGTGTCTTGTAATGATGGTATGGATTGTATCAAAATACCTTCCTTTTTGGCAGGCAGAGTGGCAAGAATTCAATGTCCAAAGGAACTGAACAGGCTGAGAAAAAGATATTGAGAAACTTCCTGGGTATATTTAACAGTAAAAGTCTTGTTTACTGGAGGATATGTTTTAAATCTGTGGTTTCCAAATAGGATTTGCGGATCCTGTAAAAATTTCCTGTAGTAGTGGAAACTCTTGCATGGTGTGCATAAACATACTTGAACACTGGCCACACAACTTTCTTTCTATAGTTGCCTTCTCGGGACCCTCAGAAGCAGCTGTGGATCCCCAAGAATCTGGAAACTCAGGTCAAATACTGCTTTCAGCAGTTTTTCTGAAAGAGAGTTCTGTTTCTTAGTTCATTTCAGAAGGTACTCTCTCGGGGTATTGTCCAGAAATCCAGGGCTTTGAGTAAGCATGAGGTATTTCTGATCTAACAGGGTAATATCTAATGAAATTATTACGTAACAAGGAGCAGCATGTTGCTCCTGTGACCCAAGCAGTGGCCCAGCAGAAGGTGAGTTGCAGAAGAAGTGGGTCCTGTCCAGTTCTCTATGCCCAGGAAGGCACGGGCTGTGACAGATCTGTGCCCAATTCACTCAAGCTCAGCTATTTACTATCAGCTTCTCAGCTGCTGGAAGCTAGGGAATAAAAGGATGGACAAGGTAGCAAGTGGAACTTGGCTCTTGTTTGAAACTGTATTATCTGAGGTGTAGTAGGAGCTACAAATATAAATATACAGAAAAAAATAGATGACTAGGCAACATTTTCATGTTCTTTTGGGCTCTTTGAACAGAACTTGGTCTTTTAAGAAGGCAGTAAGAGCAAGTGTTCGACACCTGCCTTTCAATTAATAATTTCTAAAAGATTTTACTATTCTTTTCCATTAGGATGGAGTCGTCTAATTTTTTTTCCGTCAAAAATTAATTTTCTGCTCATGAACCTTATATATGACACACCAAGTAGAAACATAATAAATAGTTCAACCCTGCTTAAGATTACCTTTCCTAGACATCTGTAATAAGCTCTGGGGGAAAGACTTTTTATCCACAGAAGCCCTGCAGGTTTTACAGCTAGGTGCTAAACGGCAGCTTCCCAAGTGCTTTCATACAGGGGAATATGCGAGGATCTTAAGTATTTTGCAATTACTCAGTCACTGCAGAATGATGTGCTGACAGTCTTTTTCATGGATTATGGGGGAGAGAGACTTTTGCAAACTGAATATTTGTTTCTGAAAGCAGTTTTTATAATACTGTGAATATCTGCCAAACTAAGCAAAGTACAGCTCAGCTTGGTCCATCGCGTCCACACAAGGAATTGTTCTGCATTCCTTTTGTAGCTTTCACAGGGCTGCTCAAGGGAGCTCTAGAAAGATTAAAACACAGGAGGAGGATGTGAATGAGTTTGGTAGAACTTACAAAATAAAAGAGACTAGGTGGGGAAGGGTAGCTGTGGTCTGTGAGATGACAGAGAGAAAAATTCCCATCCGGTTTCTCGTGGGATAATTTTGCTGGAAGAGGCAGGATAGCTTCCTAAACTATCCCTGAGAAAGTCAAAGTCTCTATTTTTTTTTTTAATGCCTGAACCCGTGGATAAAAGTAAACTTGTGAGCTAAACTTTTATGTAGGCCTGAGTGTTAATCTGATCATGTGAACAGGAAGTTTAAAGCCACTTCTTCACCATGGGGCAGTTTGACATTCTGGAATCACATCATTTATTATCACATGTTCACTGATCCATTACTGTCCTGCAACAAAAACAGCATTCAAGAAACCAAATGAGCGTATTTAGCTGGTGCTCCAGAGCAAACACTGTCTCTTTTCTGCTAAAGGTGTTTCTATCCAGCCAGCCCTTGTGCAACAGTGCAAGTTTGGCTGTGGCACTCTTCATGTTTGCTCTCATTGGACTTTTGATTGCAGGTTTTTATAATTGCTTGTTCTTGTGAAAATCACAACAGGTATTGAAGAACAGTTGTGTTCACAAATTTACATACATTTGAACATACATGTATGTGGAGTGTTGTTACTGTTTGATTCCTCTCTAACCTTACCAATTAGCTCTTCTTCTCCCCCCCTAATCTTCCTCGCTGCCCCTTTCCCTGGAAGTATCTCTTACTCCTGGGTGCAGCTTTTAGTAAATCTGGCCGTAGCAACGTAGCTGGTTTTGAAGCTGCTGTCAAACAGTGCCTCTTAACTTGCTATTCAGTGATTGATTGTTGCTGCTCAGAATGCAAACCACAGCTTGTGATGGTTGTGTGGTGTCCTACAGGGCAAATGGAGACCTCCACGGCAGGGATTTCTAGTGTTTTCAATACTTGCTGCTTAAATTGAAGACCTCTGAATACTTTAAAGGCCCATGTATTTCAGTTGCTTGGCAAAGAGTGAAAGGCTTGCAGGAATGGAACAGTGAAAGCCTCAGATGATGGGCTTTCATGCAGCTGCAATGAACTTAAACATACATCACAGATGATGCAGACTTCCAAGCGTGTTCATTACTGCAGAGATGGCAGATTCACAGGGGGATAATGCTGCAGATCAAGGACCTGTGTGCCCTCTGGACTCTGGATATTGCTCCTAGAATAATGCTGTAATTAAAATCAGTTGTACTTCTTCCAGCTGCATCTGATACCCACAGTATTCTGCTTCAGAAACTACTTTGAACATCACATGATCATGATCTGTAACTTTTCACAAGACTTTTTTCCCCCTTTTCTTTGAGAGACTTGGAGTTGCAAATGTTTTCAGGGTTTGGGAAGAAAGGCACAGGGACAGGTCAGAGAGTGCTCATAATAAATACATTGAGTTCTTCCCAGCACAAATTCCTTTGATCAAATGCTATCAGTACTTACCACACTGATGTTTGCCCAGTTCCTAAGCTGGACAGAATTCTACATCAGCCTTCTGACTTACTGCCTAATAATTAGAAACCTCAAATAACATAAAAGCAGTAAATGGTACTTTTCAGATCAAGGTATGTGCTTGTTTACAAAAAGCTGGTCTATTTATATCTGATGTCTGATGAGGAGTCCTGGAGACTATTTATAGACTGGAACTGAGAAATAGCAAAACACTTCTGTGTAAGTGTACATTGCAGATCATGACTGATCCCTTAATGTTTAAACAAAGCATTGGGAGGACAATCAATATAACAATGCTGTGATGGAAAACTTGGTCATTGAGTAGGTAAACTGAATTCATTGCAGTTCTTGCACTAAACCTCCCATAGTCCTTACTCAGTTCTGAAAATAACTGTTGAGCTCAGGAAGCTGGAAGCATTTGTCTCAGAAGAGACGACTTTACTTACAGGTGTAATTTATGGAAAACATTTGTCTGTACCCATTTGTATTTTACCCTACAGATCCTTCTTGCAGGATCTGGCCCTCACCAGCAAGGGTCCCTGGGCTCTATGAGCAGTTACTGAGCACTGCCATGCAACAGATCCCCTGCTTTTAACATCTCTATTTACATCCCCAAAGGAAATAGAAGTATTATTCAAAGTATATTCTTTAAATTTATCTACCATGAAGGAATAGGTGCACTAAAGATCATCCAAACAGTAATTTTGGCTCCTTTTTTTGTGTGCCAGTGGCCTGCTCACTCTGCCTCCAAGTTGGCTCGGTTCAGGGAGTTATGAGCCAGTACATGTTCCTGTGTGGAGGCCCAGGAACAGTAGTTCATATTCCTGGATCCTGGGTTGCTTGGGGAAAGGGTGGTGATCCCTCTGGCTCCTACCTCTCTTGGCTGCTGGAGCACTTGAAGCCCACCAGGGAGGAGCTGGGGGTTGTTCTGTATTGCAGGGGGAGGGAGGAAGGGATTCAGGGCACATCCTTTCTTCTTGCTGATACAGCTACAGAGAGTTCTGGCATGTAGGGTCTGTTCACACCTTTCGGTCTCAGCTCTGCAAAGACCACAGTGTAACCCCTGAAACTCTTTCAGACCTGAGGCTCTGTGTGTTTAGCATTTTGAATTAAGGATGATAAAGGACCAAATTTGGAGCTATGCACAACTTCTTTCCTACTATTCTCAGTTTATTTTAATTCACATTGGTCTGTGTCTAACATACCACAATTGCTAGTTATAAACATACACTCTTCCCCTTGGAGGCCTTTTTGGCATGAAGAAATCTAAGTCAAAATTGTGACATTATTAACTACCAGGAGAAATCTATAATCTCTCATCACACTCTGGGTTTTCCTCCCTAATGGGTTTCAGTTAAAAATTTTAAGTGGATTTTTTTTGTTTCTCTAAACTTGTTTTATGCTATTTATATAATACATGACTCTGGAGGCTGCAATGGAAATAATGTACTCTGAAAATCCAGTATTGCTAAACCTTAGACAGGATTTTCCCTACAGACATGCAGTCAGAGGATGAAGCAGCAGCAATTAAGCAGCCAGTGCTGTGAGGAAGCAGTCTTTAATTTTTGAGATAATTTAACAGGAAACATCATTTTCAGTGCCTTCTTCAGGAGTCAGATAGCTATTGTTAAGGGGTTTTTGTCTTCTTCTAAATGCACTCCTTTCCCCAGATTAAGTGCATTTTTTTTTGCCCTTTAATCCTAATTTGTTGACACTTTGAATTAATTCTCAGCCTTTTCCCAGCAGGTTGAAACCACTGTGTTGTCACTAGAATATGCAACTCTTCTAAGAGGCTTTTCACTCCAGCCACCCCCTGCCCCTTCTTGGTGGTCTCTGCATTACATCTCTCTTCCAGATACTCTTCATTTAGTCAGTCCTCATTCCTTTATTTTCTTCCCCAGCTGAGTTTCTCTTCTGTTACCACACTAAGCAATAATATTCTTACCTACCTTGTTTGTTTTTTTTTTTTTTTTTCTTGTCCCCAGCTTCAGGTAGTGTATTTTTATTACAGATAACTGTAGAAGATCAGGTGCAGTGTCACTTTGCCAGAGAAGGACATTTCAGATTTAAATGTGTGACTTTAAATGTGTGTAATGATGAATGGAGTTTGTTTTATCTAACTTTTTCCTGTTAAGATCTCCAGTGACAGAGCTCCTCCAACAATCTAAGGCACACATCAACTTTACAGATAGCAAGTTTTTTGGTTTGTTGGTTTGGGAATTTTTTGTGGGTTTGGTTTCATTTTTTTCCTTACAGTCTTGTTTAATTTGTTTATTAGCAAGGAATCCAGTTATCATTGGCTTAGCACATAAGAAGGTGCTGGGATACCTTCTTTCAAGCTCAGTAGTTTCCAAGGCTACATAGGAGTATATCCCTGCTTTCTGTGAGCATTTCTTTCTGAAAGTAATGAACTTCCAGACATAGGATGTCTTTGGGCTGGGTTGGCTTCCCCTGCCTCCCCACCCCCCCCNCCCCTTTTTTTTTTTTTTTTTAGAGAAGGTTCGTATTAGCTCTGTCTCTGACAATTTCTTATCACTGGTTGGCCAAAAAAGTTGCCTCATTCCAACTAAAATGTATTATAAGCAAAGTAGGTAACGTTAAAAACGGTAACTTTTGTTTGAGTTATATTTCTCACAAAAGACACTTTAATTTGTACAGCATGCTATCCCCCCATTGGAAATGGGAATTCCATTTCTGTATGTGTTGGTTCAGACATGACATTTAAAGACACAGTGCTTCTGCTTTTCAATAAAAAGTAGCTAGAAAAGTTAATATTCTTGTGTGTGCCACATATCTGCTTGTCTGTTCACTGTGTAACTGAATGGGCCACAAAGCTTTGAGACAGCATCTTGAAGCTAGAAAAAATCTGGTTCCTCCTCCCTCTGGTTTCAGCAAGCTTGACAGCTACAGTTTATCTGAGCAAGACAAAGTGATTAATTTCTTTTAGATCCTGATGTGTTCCCTCATTTCTTGTAGTGTTTACCTTTCATATTTTGGCATTCTCTTAGGCATAGAGCCTGTAATTGCTCTCAAAAATGCATTCCTCTGTCCATCAAAACAAAACTAATGCCCTGTTCACATGTTCAAAACTGAAGTGCCTTATGCTTCTGAAAACACCTAATTTTCAAGTGGTTTGTATTATGTAAAATACAATATTTTGAAGAGGGTTTTAAAAAGATCTTTATGAAAGTGAAAATAATTTTTAAAGGCTTAGGAATTTGATTTGTTTAGAACATGGTGCTCAAACAATCACAAACAGGCAGCATGTTTGGGGTTTGTGTACTGTCACTGATTGCTTCTCTTCCAGCCTTGCTTTTTGAGCTTTTATGTTCTTTGCAGTATTAACTGCCACCTTGATGAATTAGCTCATGCACTTAAAATTTTGTAATATTTTGGCAGTGGTGATGTCAAAGGCTCCCACTTCTCATGAAACAAGTGATGTTGGGTAAACGACTTGGGTTAGGTTGGCGTGGAATGTGTGCCTTGGCTCTGAAAGAAATACCAGTTAATTTCTTGGTTCCTACTGAGTTTCACTGCACTGGAAGGCCTCCTCATCATGTGTGTGGACTCACTTTATCTTTGTTGTTTTAACCGCAGCAGTTGCTTTAATGTGCTGTGTTGTAGCCATGACTCCAGCCCTGCTGCATGCATACTTGCCATATGTGTAAACAATTTGCTGATTTTAGTGGTATGACCTGCTGGCCTCTGCCTGTATAAACAAATGAAGGCCAAAGTTCAGAGAGATCAGAGGGGAAACTTTAAACATCCTGCAAAATCTGCAGTCCATTAAGTGTAAGTTAGTATTTGGTTACAGCCAATCCTTTTGTACTTCTGAGTAATTTGTTCATGGCATGTTTGGGAAAGGAGGGATGGCTTCACCTGGGGCTTGGGCTTACACTGAGAAACCACCTTCAGTGGTATTTTCTTGACTTGGGAAGGGAATGCTCACACGTGCTTCACTTTTCATTTAGATTGAGATTTGAAAGTTAAAGTTGTGGGGACATTGGCCAAAGGGCTGTAGTGTGCAAAGGATGAATGATATCACGAGAGACCTGTGACACACAGGCAGCAGAATGAAATGTGTGGCAAAGGGGGAAAAGCAAGAGGTAAAGTGAGAAGTGCCAGCAAGATCTAGGAAGATGTAACTGAAAGAACAAATATGAAGAAGGCACTAGTGCTTAAAAGGAAGAGAGAAGGCAGACAAGTCTGGAAAGAGGGTTAAAAAAAAGATGCTGACATTTTGACAGGAAATAAGCCTTGATGTAGTAAGCCAAGTAGCTCATGGAAAAGAAAGATCAGGACTATCCAAGCTCCTGAATGGCCAAACATCCCTCCTGTACTTTCTTTACTTTCATCACCAGCTTTTCTGGCAGGAGCTCAGATTCCAACCCCCAGCTGTACGGTGTTAAGCACAGCCATGCTGAGCTTTCCTGGCCACTGCTTCTAACTGCTTGTTTTTGTAAGGCAGACTAAGAGCCTGTATAAGTCAAAGAAACTGATAAATGTTCCCTGTGTTTTTACAGGAATCACTGTGATGCTATTGGCATCTCCCAGGTATTTTTGTCGTTCATGACTTTATGACTGGAGTTTTCAATTTGAGTAGAAATTAGTGAACTGTTAATATTTCTTGATCTGAGAGGCTAAATTAACCCTCCATATTTTTGAGTGACATATTCTTCATTTCTAATGGACCTTTATAAGTTTTTAAATGGGTTTTTTTTCAGTTTTCTGAACTTACTGTAAATTTAAATCCGTTACTTCTATATAATAGATCTTGTGTCCTCTAAAATAATTTGCTAAACTTCCAGGTGTAGCTGATCATCAGAAAGCTGTTCAAGGCATTTTATAATTTCATTTCAAGAATAAAGCAGAAACGAAATCATCTGTGATGCAAATCTTTTCAGAATCCTGCATGTAACTTGATGTACTTGAAGTACTGGAGTTCCAGCCTTTTAGCATCCTCCCCAGCAGCATTTCTGATACAAAACTGTGATAACATTTCTGAAATGCAACTCTGTTAACTGAGCAGCATCTGTATGCAAGCAGCAGCTTCCTGAGAATGCAATTTTTTTCCTAAATCACTTACACAGAGGAAGTTCCAGGCTTCCTTTGGCCCATTTTTTCCAAACACCTTTAATTCCTAATGCATACATAGGCTATAAACTTAAAATGCTCATGAAAATAAGTTTTTCTTTAAAACAGAACAGAGCAGAAGCAAACCAGGACGGTTTGGATGTGGTACCAAAGGGGTGATGCTTTCAGCAGCTTCCTGGCCACAGGGCAGCAGTTCTGTACTGCATCTTCCCCACGTGCTGCTGTGGCTCTTGATGTCTCAGCTCCTGGCTGGGGTGCATGTGAGGTGCTGCACACGAGCAGTTAGTGGTGACAGCTCTGCAGAGAAGGAGCTGCACGAGGAATTGGCCAGGAATTGACTACTTCCAGAAAAACAAGTTTGCAGGGGGTGCCCCTGCATGAGCGGCCTCCCTGGCCGTGTTTGGCTGCTGTCATTAGAGGTTCTCTATTAGAGGGGGAAGCAGCCCATCCTTCCGTGCTGCTCTCGGAGCAAGAGGAGCCTTTAGACTGTTGTGGTGGATGGGTTTCTTGGCAGACCACAGAAGAGTCCTGGTCAACAAATCCCACAGCTCCCAGGAACTTCTCATCAGGCTCGTTAGCTGGAACCACCATCTGCTTTCTGTCCCCCAGATGACTGTGCTGATAGAAACTTCCTTGAAATGGCAATACCAAGAAGCGTTTTTTGTATGAAATGGAAGGGTCGCTTTTACCATGGTACACAGAATCACTTATTCCCCATTATTGTGATTACCATAATTTTGGTTTAACAGAAATTCACTCTAAGTTACTTGTTTGCTTTATAAGACATCTTAACAAACTGTTGCAGTAGGCATCTTAGGTTAAATAGGAAAAAGGTTTGCTTTCCTAGGTACAAAATAACAAAACATTTTGTAAAATTATTTGTTTTTCCATTGCTGACAAATGGCATTGTTTGCTATTTTGCCTTGTTGTATGTTTAGCTACCCTGATAAGCTGTGGACCCAAAACCCTATCAATTTTAGCATTTTCTCATTTTGTTCTCAGTACACAATTGCCTTTGCAGTGGTGATTTAAAAAAAAAAGATTAGGCTTTTAAACCAGAGCTTTTGGCTAACTCTGCATGATTAGTTTATGAAGTAATGCATTAAAGGAGGTGTTTGGTAGGAGCTGCTCTTGGAGCAGGTGAAAATGAAAATCCAGTGTTCTTTCTACTTAGGAAGTTGCTCAGTAGTAAGAAAAGAAGGAAACCACATTTATATAACCAACACAAGAACACACATTAAGTGTAAAAAAAACTTTGTTTTTCAGGGTTTTAGGGTTGAGATTGTGAGCCAAAAAGGCAAACGGTAAATCCATTTCCCGATGCTAATCTGACACTAATGTTCTGATCCTCTATGGAGCTCGGTAATATGCTTCTCTGAAATCCACTGCCTGGTGGGAGATGGTGTCTCCTTGTACAAGGAAGTCTTCTCTGCTTTAGCTGCAGATCGAGGAGCGTCTCCTTTTAGTGAGCAAGTGGGCAATACTGTTTCTCTAGTTTCTCTGCAGGGAATATGAGAAAACATTTTTTCAGGAGTTGAGGAAGAAGAGTGCTTTGGTGTCCTCTGAGTGGACAGCTCTAAGCTGTCTTTTACTCATTCTTTCTTTTCTTTAATCTGCAAATGATACAGTCTCTATTCACACGGATTTGAAAAATGGGCTCTGTTCACCTGAATCTGCCAGTTGTTTTGCAAAAACAGTATTTTAAAATAGGCTTTTGAAATAAAATGTGAGAAATGACGTTTGAAAAAATTGGGGTAAACCAAGTGAGTCATACAAATGCAATTTGGAAAGCTGTCTAGATGTGGCTTGAACACAAGTAGATTTTACTTGATCCCCTGAATAAACTCTAAAATTCTTGTGTTTTTAAAAAAGAACTATTTTCTTTGACTGTTAAGAAGTCACTAGTTTTGTTTAATGTGGAAAGTCATGATTCAATTGTAGAGCACTCTTTTAACCTTGCAGAATAAGAAGCAGCCAAAGAGATGGATTTTCAGGTGGTAGATGGGGGAGGTACTGACTAAAGGCCCTTCTGGATCTTCTTGCTGCCAATGCTCAGTAAGACCTGTTCTGCTTCTGTTTCTCTGTCCAAGTTAGTCACAGCCACAGGAGTTTTTGGGGGCTCTTTGGCTTGGTTTGACAGCTTTTACTCTCTTCTACCTAGACTGCAGTAAATGGGTAAGCAAAGGGAGCCTTTTCACAGAAGGAGTGATATTCTGTATTACACGACATGTCCAGAGAATGAAGTGTCCTGGAATAAGCAGGATTAGATCTGTAATTTTTCAGATCTTTATCTGGGTTTTTTTTTAGGTAATAACTTCTACATTTGGCCGCATTATAATTTTACAAATAAGCTTCTGCAGACAGAGCCAAACTATCCATGTCCCAAATGGGCCATCCAAGATGAATGGTATATGTATTTCAGATACATATATATATATATATAAAATTCTTATCCATTTTAGGGCCTTTCTTCATATTCTCATAGAAGACATTCAGCTATTTTTGGAAAAGTGAAACCAAATCCTTTATTAAACATGTAATTGTGTGGTGCAGACAGCAGTCTCCAAAGATGGTACTACTCTTTTTGCCAGGTAATTTTAGCAGGGAATTCAGTGCCTCCTGGGGCACTTCTACCAGCGGTCTCCAGTCGTTTCCTGCCTCAAAGGGAAAACAACGAGCAGTAAATGATTTCTGGTTTTAATTAGGCTGACAACGATGCGTGCCCTGAAGTACATTAGAAGACACAGTCATTAAGTGTAGTGTCCCTGGAGGCATTTCCTGCCCATGTCCCGGGATTTGCTGGTGTGCAGCATCTCTTTTGGCTTGTTTTGCAGTGGTGACTGCAGCCCTTATCTGGCCTTTTGTGTTCAGGCTACAGCAATTCTCACATCTCTCCTGTTGATACCTCAGACGTACTTGGGCGGTGCTTTTTCATTTATCTAGATGTTCCAGCAGAGAAAACAAGTATATTTGCAATTATCTAGTCAACATTATGTACAATAGAGTCCATTACAGAGGGCACCTCATCTAGTTTGTGCTTCCCATTGATCCAGGCTGGAGATCTAGTGTTCAGACAAAGTTAAAAATCTAGCAAGAATTTGGGCTTTTCATATTAGAAACTGTAACAAAGAATAGGATGATTAGACAGGTGAATATATATGATGATTATTTCATGGAAGGGAGTGTAATGCTTTAGTTGTCTGAAGGTGGGAATGTGTGGGAGTAAGGGCAGTCCAATAGCTTTTGAATTTTCAGATACTTCAGAGAACCTGATGAAAGAATCCCTTCTGAAAAACTTGTGTATGTTGGTGAAGTTGAGCAGTTCTTTTGGGAACGTTTTTTAAAAACAGGCAAGAAAAGATGGAAGCGAATGGTCAGGTTCTAACTTGGGAGGAGAATATTAGTAGGATCTCTGCTGGGATCTACTCTGCTCAGTACAGTAACAGTGAATTGGAAAATAAGGTGAAATAACTTAGACACAATCTCTCAAGGTAGATAAATCTAGATTGGACCCTGGGAAGAGTCTTGTAGTAGTTAACTTGACAGTAAAGAAGTAGGTGAAGTTTGGTGATGTTATGTGCCCAGTAATATGTAACAGGATGGGGTGAGGGGAGCAAATCTACTTCTGTGTGGTGTGTGAAGAGTTCTGTGCAGGATGAACTGTTGCACCTTGAAAGAGATCCTGGAGACATTGTCTGTCATATGATGAAAATATCACCGAGTGACCCACAGGGTGAATGTGATGTTGTGAATTGGGACAGATCAGGGAACTGGTGATGTTATTGTGGCCAGCTTGTGTCTTGATCACTGTGTGCTCTTGTTGTCCATACCTGCTACCTCCTACCTCTTTTCCCCAGATGTTAAAACATGTAAATAAATACTAAACTAAATAGATACTAAAAATTAATAGGCTGAATAGGAAGAAAAGTATGGCTTCTGCACAAGGAAAGAACAAATAAACCTGGATCTGACCAATAGCCCACCTCCATCTGTATCCAGTCCTCAACAGCAACAATTACCAGCTGGCTAAGGGACCGTGTGGGAACTGGGTAAGCTTAGAGAGAGAGTGAGCCCTTTCTTTCCCTGATTTCTCTGAAGCTTTATTTCATCTGGGTTATCCCTTAGCCTCTAATCATCTGGATTTCATATTTAACCAGATGGATATGTGTTTAGTAACCTTTAATAGTTAGTTTCCTGAACGCTCTGGTCTTCTTCTGTGGAGCTGTGGAAGCTTTTTGCATCCAGAGCACATTGTGGCAGCTTACATATGTGTTATGTGACAAAACACCTCTCTTGATTTGTTTTGGCTTAACTCTTCAGCCTGAAAAAGAAATAACTACAGAGAATATTAAGAAAATGTGTGTTCATAAATGGCACAGAAAATGTTGACTGTGGAAGGTTCTGTGTCAAAATCTGATGACCGAGGTGTTCCAGTAAAATGCCAGGTGCCTTATTAAAAAAAACTAATTATACATTGAAAAAATCAGTCCTATAAACTATTGCAGTGACATTATGTGAAAATCAAAAGTATAAATGGGCTTGAAAAGGAATGAAATATATTCATAAAGGATCTACTGATATTTCTTGGGCGTGCAGTCCAGTTATATCCTTCAGCAAAGGAAATACCATAAAATGGAAAACAAAAAAGTGCCAGACAAGCTATCATAAAATTATCTGCTCATAAAAGCAAGTTGAAATTTTATATGGTGCTTCCTTGTATAATAAAATAAATATATGAGATTTAGCTGTCTGTTTTTCAAAACGCCAAAAGGTAACAGAAGTGAATCTGTAATATGCACATTCTGTGATGTCTGACAGGAGAGACAAGATAACGTGATATTTAGTAAAATGTCAAGTATTTCTGAAGAGCACTAAAGCTGCTACAGGAGTTGCAGCAGGGATTACAGGTTTTTCTGGTCATGTAAGGTGAATTTCATTTCCACTTCACCTCTGTGAATAAGATGAAAATAAAATATGGAAATATTACTGCTAGAATTATTTGATATTCTGTTTGTCACATGTGTTTTCCATTACCAAGTAAATGCTTAAAATAGTTCCAGGAGTCTGAAAACAAGTTTTTGTCAGGCACAGTTTATAAAATAGTTTCAACCACTTAAAATGGAAACAGCTTAAAATGGGTTATTATAGGTAAGCCTAAAAACTGCCCTCAATAAAGATTAGACCATGGCAGAATTTCTGCTGTTGCTTGGTAGTGAAGTTAATTCTGTCTTTTTTCTTGAGTCAAATATGGGCATCTGTTCATATTTAGGTAACCTTTAGACCTAAAAGGAAGCTGTGCATGTTGTTTGCAGGTATCCTTATGGCTACTCACCAGCTGTTCATTCAGAATTGGTCATCACAAACGCATTGTAAATGGAAAACCTCCTCTGGTGAAGAACGGACACAGATCCTTTGTCTTCTGTCTCACTGCTGAAAGGAGATGCAGCCTAACCTGTGAAGACGGAAAACGTTCTGTTAAAAATGAAGTGCCTTATTAACCTGAGCTAAAAATCAGTTGTTAATTCAAACCCAGCGCCAGTGCTTCAGCATAGCAAGGGAAGCAAGTACTGCCTTCTGACTAATTTTAGATCGACTTCATTAGACATAGCTTTATAAGAGTTATGTTGGCACTGATCAAATAACTGGTACAGTATCTGAAATAGTTGTATTCAAAAAATAGGGAAAAATAGCTATTGCTAAAATTGCTGATAGGTATCCTTGAAATGGCTCACTTAAGGTGAGTTTTCTGACTTAGAGCAAATCTGCCCTTTCTGGTCTCCTTACACTGTGTGTGTATGGATTGATTCCTTTTAAAGTTGGTATATTTATATCCTAAACATTTGGTAACTGACACCAGTCTGCCCAGCCTTGTTTCTGCATACAGTTGGAGACTGATGTTCCATGATATATCCTTAAAGCTTTTTTTACAAAAGCTGCCTTTTGCCTCATGTCCTTGCAATGCCATCAATGTAAGCCTTGGCAAAAGTTGGCTTTCAGTGGGCTGGTTGTGGAACATAATTGCTGCTGAATCTAAGGGTAAGCAGTGAAGCATCAGGACACCTTTCTGGCAGTCAGTGAGGTTAGTGTGACTCTGGAAATCCTCACTTCCACCAAAGCATTGCTAACAAATGCATCACTGAAATAGTGTCCCAGTGAAGATGTCTATTAGCAATGCTTTGCTATATAAAAAGATGGATCATAAGGCAAAGAAAACCCCACCACAATTATTTTTAACTTCTCATTTTTAACCTGATAAGTTTATTGGAAAAGATACTGAGTTTTTAGAAAAATTAGTTATGGATACCTTGGATCCCTGAACTGGCTGGGAGTAGTTCATTTGCAGATTGACTTATCTGCCAGCAGTCTTAATCTATTTGACATCCATTGATCCATTCTATTAAAGAAGGTCACTTTCTTGTTATTGCCTGAATTGGAGCTTAAGATGCCAAACTGCCCAACTTTGGCAAGGTCTTACATTAGCTAATGAAGTCTTCTCCCCACTCAGAATGACACCACCAACCACTGCCTTGTTTCTTCCAGGTTTTACCCTTCAGTAGCAGCAGATGGTCAACAAGCTTATGTTTTCAACAAACCTCCTGGGCCCGTTTATTGTCAGACTGTTGCGCTGCAGGGTCGGGGAGGTCAGCAGTTGTCCTATTAAAAAAAAAAAAAAAAATAGTTGATTTCAGAGGAAAATTAAATGCCTGAAGTGACATGTGAAAGCGGTGTGCATTTTTAATGTTTAATTCTGTGTGGGAGAGTGAGTGCATGAGGGGACATTTGTTGTTGGCAGCTAGTGGTAAGTTCTTGAAATTAAAAAAAAAAAATCAAACTGGTATTTAGTTAATTTAGCGGGAGAAATTGCAGCAGCTT
The DNA here is from genome assembly GCA_013390045.1 of Picathartes gymnocephalus. Taxonomy (NCBI): domain Eukaryota; kingdom Metazoa; phylum Chordata; class Aves; order Passeriformes; family Picathartidae; genus Picathartes; species Picathartes gymnocephalus. The sequence goes on from WEKY01044823.1 coordinate 51,640, forward strand.
CTACATGACAGTTTAAAACCATTTGGGTTTTTTTTATTTGGTTGGTTGCTTTAAATTCAGTGCTGTTTAAATTCACTTTCCCTGAGGAGATTGTGTGTTCCTGAGGTGGGGATGCAGGGCGTCACCCCTCAGCTGCTGGTGGTGCCAATGCAGCCCAAGCACTGGGGCAGCCTGTGTTAGGTGAGAATTGGAGCAGCTCCTCTGGCCTCCTGGCCAGTTTCCCTTCTTGCTGAGGTATACAGGGTCTCATACAGGCCATTGTGGCAAGGCAAATTCACCTCGGTACTGGTTCACCCTTCTAGCTTTTCCATTCTTTGGTTAAGCCGATAGTTTCAGCATTAAGATCTCTTCTGGAGCTGAGTGTGTGTCCTTCTAAAGTAGTTACCTAAGCTCTGTATCTTTTCTACCTTTTTTTTAGTATGTCTCTCCAAAATGCCCTTTTTATCTAAGTGTTGTTTATTATGCCCTGTAATTTGACAGTGTGGTCTGTGCAATCCTCCTCTACACTCCCTACTGCCATTTTATTGAGTGTAAGTAACCTGTTCAAAGACAATAATGTAACAATGCTGTGATGATGTTAGGGCTTTGAAACACTTCATGTTCTTTCTTGATGTTAAGGTCCCAATAAGGTGCCAAAAATACCCAGGAAGGGAACTGATAACATATTGTGCACATCACACAAGGGACTTGACTGTGAAAAACATTGCATTTCTTTTAATGTTGACGTTTTGGATTTATTGTCTGGGTGCAATTGAAAAAAATCATGATCTACCCCCTTTTAAAAAAAATCTCTTTCCCCCCCTTACCCCACTCCCTGGCACTATGTGTACTTGGGGTCACTTTTGATGTTTTGTTCATAGTTTGGTTTTTCATCCTTTGCAGGCATTGAATTTGTGTTCTTTTAGGAAAGTGAAAATATTGGAAGTAGAGCAAACTTGGACTGCAGTCCCAAGATAAGAAGGGACTTTGAGGGTCAGTGTTGTCCAATGATGTTTAATACTTGACTAGATTGCTCCCAGAGCATAGAAGCTAAGTTTAGATACTGGGGCTGTGTTGAACATACTGAGTTAAGCTTCAAGGGGGAAGAAAATACATGAAATCAGACAGCGTAATCCTTTGTGTTATTTATAAAGCTTGTGTTCTCAAATATCTGAGAGAGTAACATATATTTTAATGAAACTGTAATAAATCCTAAGCTGAAAAGAAAGGAGGGTGACTTCATAGTATGGTCACTTTGGGCTGTAGGATGATTTTGAAGATAGATTTATTAAATATGCTTTCATTAAGGAAATTATTTGAGCTTCATATTGGGACTGACTCCCATTTAAACAGCCATCAGCAAAAAATAAGAAACATGAAAAACGGACTTAAGAGGCTTTTGTATAAGAACCAGTTTTATCAGATACTTTTTCTTGTTGTTACTCTATTTTTGGAGCATTTGTTGCATTTGCTCTCTGTGCAAATTTTTATTTGCTATTAAATTCTGTTACAGAGCTCTTTTGACTGGACTACTACTGTACAGAAACACAGACTCTATTATTAAGACATGTCCTGCTTGACATTGCTTTTATTACAAAGGAACTTTTTGTGGAGAAAATGGTTGTGTGTCTTGCTTTAGGTAGCTGAGATTACTGCAGCGTTAAAATGGCCCTGTGCTCCTAGAAAGTTCATAAGGCAAGTTAAAAAGCTTGGCACTGCATGAGCTAAAGAGCTTGTGTTGGGATGAGGCCAAGCTAAACACCTCCAGGTTTATGACTCGCATCTCTCCTCAGCTGTTGGGTTTCCCTGGCATTTGTACCATTGCTGCAGGCACTATGGATCCCATTGTTGTGTAGAACAAATAGATGGAGAGCATCTGGGGAGAAATAAAATACCAATTATTTGACCTTTTTAAAAAACTTTCTGCATCTGCCTTGACAAACAGTTCCTGTAGGTACATGATTCCTGTTTTCCATGAGAGGAAGTGTTAAGAAATGTGTGGGTGAATCCACGCGTTTTTCCATTGCTGTTTAAATGTGTATTTCAATGTTAGATTTTAAAAGTATGTGTAAACCGACCAGCAAACCATAAATCCTTATTAAAACGTACTGAAACTGTTGAAATGTGTATTTTTCTTGAAATCGCACTCAGGCCTTGTTTGTTTCTTTGGGTTTTGTTTTTAAAAGTTCAGAAAAGTTTGTTGTTCAGAAAACTCTACATCAAGTCCTATATCAGATTTTTCTTTCCCTCTCTATACACCTACATATTTTTATAGGTATAAATAATAACCATAATGTTCTTGAGCTTGAATAACCCTCTTCTGCCTTAGTCCATCAGAGATGAGGTTGCCCTCTGTACTCAGCTGGCAGCTGCCTTGATCCATTCGCTGCATGGTTCAGTGCTCCTCCAGCCAGAACCCACATCATGTTCTAGGAGTTGGTATTCAAAGGAAAAAATGATGAGAAAGAGCCCTTTGAGTTCACATGTGCAGGCCCCAGCAGGAGCTGCTGGTTAGAAGGAAAATATGAACTAGAAGTTGTATGTTATAATAGTGAGGGTAATTTATTATCCTTTGGTACACTTTATTGGGATATGCAGTAAATTGCCCGGTTGTGTGGCTTTTTAAGTTCAGCTACCTTGATACAGCTGTTAATTCTGCTTACTGGATCAGATCGGGGAGTTTGTGAGGGTGATTTTGTGGCTGTTGCTGTACAGAGTTAAAATTGGGCAATTTTGGTTCTCCTGGATGAAGAGGAACTGCTGAGATTCACTCAGTCACAGTAGAGGCAAGTTCTGCCTTGGCTTTGTTCTGCTGCAGCCAGGGCAGCTCCACTCCTGATTTTTCTGTGGGTGCACAACTGAGCACCTCTGGAAATGGCCGCTGCCACCCCGCCATGGCCACTGGAGTAGTTCATAGCTGTGGCAGCCAAGGTGACTCTCCTGTTGCTGCTCAGAGCGCGGCTATAGCTGTGATGAGGCGCACAAAGTGGCCCTTGTGTTCTCCATTCAGAAATGGAAAATCAGCCCGGGCTGGGGGTCTGTCAGTTCCTGGGCACAGCGAAGCAGCCTCTCCTCTCCCTCTGTATCAGATCTGGAAGTTAAAGGTTTTCAGGTACACATGCTGCAAAGTAACCCATAATACTGGGTCATTTCCATGGGCAGCTAGATAAAGCACAAAGGCTGTGACAGATTTTTGGTGTGCAAAGCCTCTGATGCCCTTGAGTAATGCCTGGCCGGCGGCTGCTTCCATAGATCCCTGGGCAGGATGAGGGGCTGGTTTGAGAGATCTGTGCCATGGGGTTCTTGTCTCTTTGTCATTAAATATCATATACTTACTAACATTTCTTTCAGACAGCAGCTAATGGAATTAAGGATATTTTATGTCATCTCTCCATCAATAATGCAATATGGGTCACATCAGGAATTGATTTTTTTGGTGTGTGTTTGGGGAAGGAAGTGGAAAGATAATTTAACTCTTGACATTGAGAGATTTTTTCTGTAACTCCAGTTTGATATAGATTCTGATTGTGACCTTGAAGTCACATCTAGAAGCAAGGAGGCTAATTAGTAGAATTTTGTAATTACTTTGGATGACTCCCTAAATTACAGCCGTGCAATAAAATCAATACCCCTGGAGCAAAGCATGCTGTGCTGCAAAGACAGGTTAGTGTGTAGGACTATTCTGGCTGTATTGCTGTGCTGCATAGGTTGTAATATCAGTATTTTATTGTGTCTGAAAACTGGGTGTTGGTTGGTTGAGTTTGTTTGGTTTTGTTGTTGTTGGGTTTTTTTTCCCCTCCATGGGGTAGCCTGTGAGCAGAATTGTTCATTCTTCCATGTGCTATTTCCACACCTGTTCTCCTTCAGTCAGAAAAAATCCACACTCCTATTTGCTAGTGCCAAGTTTGCTGTGTCCTTTGAGAGGGTCAGTGGCATCCTCTAAGCTGCCTCCAAAAAGGAAGAATAACTTGAGCTTGCCTGTGCCTTTGCAGATGGTGAGGGAATGCCGTGACTTAGCAGAAATAATCCAAGGCAGGAGCATATCCTAAAGGCGATGGCAATTTGTGTTAGGATAAAACAATCTGGTTTCTGGTGGGAGCGGAGAAAGGCCACAAAAGCTGCTTCTGAGAGGGAAGCTCCTCAAGACTTCTACTATATCCAACAGAGCCAATCCCTAAAGGCTCTGATGTTTCACATGTTGGCTGGCCCAATTAGAAAAACTGGTGATGCCTCTGATAACAAATTTAAGAATGAAAAAAATGTGGGAAGCTGCCTTCTTTTCCTACTCTTTTTGGAGTGGTGAGGGGGCTGCTGAGCCTCTTCCCAGTGGAGCCCGCCGATCCTTTTCCCGGAATTGCCGCCAGGGCATGCTGCTGGAGGCCACTGGGTTGTTCCCGGTGCCGCGAACAACCACACGGCTGCCGCCATCCTGGTCCAGGAGCAGCCAGGTGGCCAGGACTGTGCGGCCAAAATCAGCGCGACCAGGGCTATCTCAGCATGGCATGCAATGAACTTTGTTTGCTTAGCTGCTTTTAGCTATTAGTGCTGCAAACAGAAGGACAAAAGCGGCAGCAGAAGCTTTTCTTTTTTTGGTGCCCTGCATGAGGAAAAGGCACGGAGTGGAACCGGCAGCCGGTGTGGCCAGCGCAGTGCCGGTGGAGACCACGTGACCAACTGAGAGAGGCACAGCCAGTGATTCCCCGATGCGGAGCCTGGACGAGATCAACTCTTCAGCGCTGCAGAACTCTATAAACACTTTCCAATTGATAGAACTTGAGAACAGACGAACCTACGAACACCCATTCTCCCCCAAGTCAGGAAGAAGGGAAAGGTAAAGACACGTGAGGAGAACAAGATGGCGACACTGAGGTTGGCGCAAAAGAGGGAGGGGGAGGAGGGGGTGCTCCAGGCCTTGGAGCTGAGATTCTTCTGCAAGCCGTGGTCAGGACTTTAATACAACAAACTGTTTCCTGGTAATTCCTGAAGTGCATGGGGGGATGCAGCATTCACCCACAGCCTGTGAGAAGAAAGTGCTCACGCTAGAATGTGTAGATGCTGAAAATGCTGTGATCTGGTGAGAGGCTTGAACAGAGAGATAGCGAGAGAGAGAACTGTTTGTTTAAAGAGATAGAGAATTTTTGCTTTCTGAGATAGAAGAAGAGAACCTTTGCTTCTATACTAGAACAGCTCATCCTTAAACACTGCAACCCATAAACTAAATAACCCATGAAAAAGCAGTTGTGGGAAGATTGCTTTGCCCATGGAAGAGACTTCACGTTGCAGCAGGTTTCAGGTGGACTGCTCCTCGTGAAAATTAGAACCATGTTGGAAGAGTTCACAGAGAACTATCTCAAGTGGGAAAGACCCCATGGCATAGTAAAAGAGGCTCCTCTCCCTCAGTGAACTGAAGAAAGATCTTAAGAAGTAACAAACTGACTAAAAATCCCATGTTTTATCTCGCTTCGCTGTCAGTGAGAAGGAAAGAAGGACTGGGGGGGGGTGCGGAAGAGCGTGTTCTAAAGGTTTGTCTTAATTCTCATTATCCTCTTTTAATTCTGTTAATAAATTTTTCTTTATACCTTCTAAGGTTTTGAGCCTGTTTTGCCCTTAAAGTATTTCTTTCCAATCCTTCCCTTAACTCATGAATCCCATTAAAGTGTTTTCTTTCCCCTTCCTCTGCGTAACTGTAACAGAGGAGAAGGAGTGAGTGATTTCCATGGGTGCACTGGTGTTTGACCAGCATCAACCCCCGATACAATTCCATGGGGCAGTAGAGAGCATTGGCAGTGTTTGCCACTTCTAGGTAAGCAAGGAATGGATTTTTTTTATAAGCTGCAGGTTTAGTTGAGAAAACTTCCCCTGAAGGCTGACAGGAAGCTTTTAATTCAGCACTGAACACTGCAGAAGTCTGGAGTTTGTATGCATGAGCTGATACACACCTGCTTGAGTTTGTTTACCCTGTGTATTAAGTATTGAAAAAACAGTATTGATGTGTGTATTTCTACGGTTTGATTTTTTTTGTTTGTTTTGCACATTGAAAATATATATTCAGACATTTGTAGGAAACGTGTATTTGGGGACATGATGTGCAAGAAGTGATAATTTTAACATGTAATTGTTTGTTTTTTAAAATGAAAAATATTTCAGATTAAGCTTTTGCTTATCTCTGTGGTACTGAAAACTTTTTGTTCAAGATGCAGCATTTCTGTGTAGCAAATACTTCAGAAGTGTTATGGCCATTACTGTTAATTCACAGTTCTAATGGCGATTATTTATTTGTTGATGGAAGGGTAGTGTTTAGGTAGCATTTCCAGATTAATATCTTGCTTTTTTCTTTGTTTTATAGGGTGATAAAGTGTAGTGGTTTTAGTTTGCCATCCTCACACGGCACCAATTTGATGTAGTTGGTTGTGCACTCTGGCTGAGCACCAGTGCACCCCCTAAACTTACTTATTTTCTGCTGTGAGATAAGGATTAGGAGAAAAGCAGAGCAGGCTCAAAACCTTGAAAGGTATAAAGAAAGCTTTATTAACAGAACTAATAGAAAAATAATAAGAATCAGAATCAACTTTCAGAATACTTCTCCCCCCGCCTCATCTTTCCCTTCCCACCAACAATGTAAATGACTGAGACTTTCAGTCAGTTTACCACCTCTAAAATAGTCTTTCTTCGGTTCACTTACAGAGAGGAGTCTCTCCTGCCATGCCATGGAGACTTTTCCACAAGAAACCGTTCTCTCGTGGCTTCATACCACAGCAAATCGGCCGCCCAGAAAAGGAAATCTGTTCACAATGTGAAAGTCCCTTCCCTGGACACACAGTTCTTCCCGCAGCTGCTTTCAAGGGCTCATCTCTGTCTAATGGGGTACTATTTTAAGGATGAGCTTTTCTAGTAGAAAAGCCAAGGGTCTTCTCTCTCTGGAAGCAAATTTTCTCTTCTTCTATCTTTGTGGCAAAGGTTCTTTTTCTATCTCTGGGAGCAAAAATTCTCTCATTCTATCCCTGGAGCAAAGTTTCTCATCTCTCTCATCTCTTTACTGTTCAAGCTCCAACTACTTTAACATCTGCGTGCTTCAGCACGGGTGCCTTTGCTCAGGCTGCAGTTAGAAAGCGACATTCCCCCAATGCATTCATGAGTTACAAGGAATAGTCTAATAATATCGTAGTCCGTCACCATGGCCTTACAAAAGAATTTCAACTCCTAGGTTTGAGCATCTCCTCTTTCTCCTCCCTCTGGGTTTCAGCTCCTTCTTCACTGACCTCGATGTTTCCATGTTGGTTTCTTCAGGTGTCCTCACCCTTTCCTTTTTTCTTACTCAAGAGAGCATTGACGTCTGTAAGTTTCATCTGTGCACTGAAAAAGTTAGTATCTCTCCTGGGCCCTGTTGTTGTCACATGATCTCTGCTGGGCAGCGGCTGAAGCTGCTGCAAACTTTTCCCGGGGAGAGGGGAGCAGGAGCAGCAGGATCTCAGCAGCCAGGCCGGGATTCAGCTGGGGCAGGATCTCAGCAGCCAGGCCGGGATTCAGCTGGGGCAGGATCTCAGCCATGCCCAGCCCAGCATGGGGAGCCGGCAGGGCCTGACTGTGAGGGCCTGGCCCGGCCGCGCAGGCCCCCGATTACCTGTTCAGAAGCCAGAAGCAAGAGAGAGTTTCCTTGGCTTCTCCTTTCTTAAATGTGAATCACAGAGGCATACTCAGCTTCTTAAGAGGCTAAACAGAGTGTCCATCTTAGAACTAGCCAGCCAGTTGGTTCTCTGAGGCCTGAAGGAAGCTGTCAAGTTCCTTACAGGGAAAAACTACTTCTCAAATCACGACATAAAGATAAGTGGAATTTCTTTTTCATGCTGTTTTCTAGTAGTTTTGAGTAATTCCTTGAATTTGTAAATGGGGTGCTAAAACATGAGGACAGGCATTTTGGTCCTGAAAATCTCTCTACATATATCATTCATTTCAAGAGAAAACTTTTTGGTAGGCTAAATCTTGTGTCTTGATAGAGAAGCTTAGAACGTCCATTTTGATTTTAGACAAGTGCTTCAACCGTGTCTCTTGCAGCTGAAGAGACATGCGAACAACATGAATGTGCTGGATGCAACATTCTGTGTTGCATAGCACAGAATATTGTCTTTTATTAAATATTAAAGGTTCTAACTCCATGCTGTGCTACAAACAGCTCCAGGGTTTCCTGGTATTTCTCCAGAAGTTTATACAGGAACTGTTTGTGTGTTAGGCCATCCAGTGTTTCTGGGCACTGGTGTAGTACAGAAGTCAAACTTCAGTGTCCTCAGATTTAGTTTAGCAAAGGCATTTTGACTTTTCCCATTATCCAAAGTGCTAAAGCCATGGCTGTGTACTGAGTCCCATTCCCAGTTCACAGCATCATCTCTATTTACCAAATTCTTCCAATGTGTGCCTAAATTAATTGGAACTCAGCAACATTAAGACACATGCTTGACTGTCCTTGAGGACCTCCTGGTGCCTGGTCAAAATCTGTAGAGCCGAGCCACTTGTGGCAGGAGCTGGTGATGAGCACATCCTGCTGAGCCAGCTGATCCATTATTACCGATGGAGCTTAGGGATCCTGGCTGTCCTCTTGGTACACACTGCCTTAAGGTAATACGCTGTGATTATAGACTGACTTAGCCAGTTTAAAACAAAAAAAACCTAACAAACCCACAGGCACTTGCCAGCCTTTCATCAAATATTGTTTTGCTGAGGCTGACAGAAATGAGAGCAGGCAGGCTGTGAATACACTTACCCTCTTTTAAATTTGTCTGTGGCGATGCAGACTCACATCCTTGCCCATTGACACACAGAGCAGATGTGCTCCTTGCCTGCAGCCTTGCTGAGTTGACAGTCTCTGTTGCCAGTCTGTGCTATCAGCCTATCATCTGGTCATATTTTTATTGTGCTGGCAAATCTGCCCCATTGAGGTCATTGATGGAAAATGTCAAGTTTTTGTTTCTTCTGATGCTTCATCTTCCTGTGATGTATTAAATTTATAATAACTGATTTTTAATTTATTGCATGCTGTTTAATGTACATGGCAAGGAGACATGCACTGATGGCACTCGGATATCAGCCTTTGCAAGCACACAGGTACTGCAACTCTGGAATAAGTGCCTGTTTATTGGTGGGTTTACATGTGCCAAAATATTAAAAATTATATATATATTGTAGGATTATTTTTTGTCATTGCATACACAAGTAAAGACACATTTTCTAATGTGTTTTAAACACAGAGCAAGGTCTTTGCAATTCACCTCTCCCTGCTTCCCATGGGCTGTCATTCTGTCTCCATCTTCCTTTGTGTGATTTCAGCTGAAGGGGGTAAAAGGATGAGTCATCCATCAGCTTATTGTAAGACAGTATAGACAGCTGTAAATAGATCCTGTCTGGAGATTGGATTCCAGTAATCAGCACAAAATAACTATTGAAATCACACATGGTGACTCTGAGCTCATCTTGCTCAAAAAAAGGAGGTGGGGAAAGGGATTAATGGTGCCAAAATAGCAAAGGGGAATACTCCTCCTTGTGTACATCATGTGTGTCCCTGTGGTGTTTGTGGTCTCCATAAACTGCATGGGAACAATTAACTTGCACACTCTTGCTGTGGGCTAGTATCTTAATATGGCTTTCTTTTAAAAATATTAATAATAAAAATCTAGGCACGAGAGCACAGCAGTTTCTGTGCCTAGGGCTAAACTTGTAGCATGGGGAACAGGTACGTCATTTGTACATTAATTGTAGACAGCTTGGGTTGAAATCTTGAATTTTGCATGCAGAAATATTTGAGGAGGATGTGGCTAAAATGGGATGTGTATTTAATTTTTATGAGCATGGCTTTTGTGTGCATGTGGTTCAAGGCTTATGGTTTGCGTGTCTCCACTTGAAGTCTGAAAAAAGTGGAAGTGAGTGAAGTGAACCAGTTTCCTCTGCATATCTTGTGTTTCTTTATTTGGAGTGCTCAAAACTACCAATGCAGTAAGGCAAAATAGCTGCTTCCAAAGGCAAATGAGAACCACGGCCAAGAGCTAGGAATAGCATGAGGTTTGACATTATTTTCTGTCTGGCTGAGCAACAGCCAGAGAGACAACAAATATCCAGAAGAGATTGAGGAAGAGATTGCATTCTCTAATGTCACTATGTCCAGCTGCTATTTCCTTCAGGAACAGCATTTTAGCAGTATGGATTTTATTAAAGCCCCTTTTTCTTTCTGGAGTTACTAGAGTGATTTCGGTCACTATATAATAACCCTTTCCAAACCAGCAGTTACAATTTATGTGTTTTATTATGCCAAATATTATGAGTTTCATACTCTGTTGAATATGTGCACAGTGTAAATTAGGGATTTTGCATTCATTTGAAAAAGGCTAATTTGTAGTGCCTCATGCAAATCAACTCTTTATCAAAAAGCTCCAGGGAACATGTGTGTACTTTGTTTTCATGCCCTTCTCAGATGGATCTGTAGGTTGGAAGCTTCCGCAGTACAGACCAGAAGAAGCAGGTTGCTGCCTGGCATATGGAAATGAGATTTAAGAAATCATTCAAACAGTGATGGCTAGATTTGCTGCTTTGAAATGGAAATTGGTTGCAAACCAAAAATGTTCCTTTTATATGGGTTCTGATAGTCTTGCTAGTGCTGCTACAGGAGGCAGAAATAAAGTGAAAGATATTTTAATAACTAAACCACCAAATGATCTTTTTTCCTTTCAGCCTAGCTGTATGCAGTCTGTGTTCAAAGAGTTGTTGCTTCTGTTGGAAACTTCTCAGATTAACATAAAGTCTGTAATTCTGTTAAACAAATGTTTGAAATGTTCATATCGAATGTAAGCGTGCAGTAGGATCTGCATACATAAGTCTGGAAGCAGGTAGCCTGAAAATCCAGCTTGGCTTGTGGCTCCTCAGGCTCCTGTGCCTTCAGGAGGCCCCAGATTTGGTGTACAAGTGCTGACAGTCCTGGGCCCCACACACTGTGTGTGGCTCAAAACCAGCAGGAAATGGAGGTCCTAGACTACTTAATCCTGGAAATAATGTCTCTGTGGGAACATGTATGAGTTACAGTGCTATTACATAGTTTGGGTTTTGTTTTTCTTCTTGTTTTCCTCCAAGTTTTTAGAACCTAATATTATTAATTGTAATTTTAGTTCTTTTGGTGAGTGTATTCCTCCTTGAAGCAGCAGTAGGTCTGCTGTCCCTGCTGTGGTTGGGCACAGAGTACAGGTGACAATGCTGCTAATGAAGAGCAGGACTCAAACCAGCCAGAGCAGCAGCCCTCTCTCATACATAGAGTACAAATAATTAAAAGTTTCCTCTTCTGATTCAGGACTACTTTTCATGCATTAAAAATTTCAAAAGAAGAGGAGGGTGGTGACTGTGTGTGGTCTGAGGGAAGAGATTTGCCAGTTTAATACTGAAAGATGTGCCTTAACTGCTGAATCATCCTCTTGGGGATCTTTTGAACTTTAATGTGGCTGGAAAGAAGGAAGCATACTGTTTCTGTGCACTATTCACCAGCATAAATGTGGTGTCTTCCTCTAAGGACTTAGTATTTAATGTGAAATTTGCTATTTGCATTTAAAAATGTATTCAGAAGTTTGTAAATAAGCAGCTCAGGTTAATTGTTCGAATTAGAATGTGCAAAATCCATGGTCCTTCCCAGAGGGAATTCTGGATGAGCACTTTGAAGTTTATTCCTTGTGCAGCTACCTAATTTTTTTCAGATGACTTGAAAGGCTGCCAGCATCTCTTGCTGATTCAGAACAAGCTGACAGTGTTCTCTGCAGAGCTGGCTGTGTCTTTGGGGGCTGACCTGAATGAATTTACGTTTACGGGGGACAGTCTGGGAAACCAGGGCAGAATCAGTATTAGAGATCCTTTCTTTTCATGTAAAATCAAGCAAACCAAAATAGTAGCATATTTCATATATGTGTAATTAGGAAACTTCAGTGGGATGTCTGGTGAGCACTATGCTAAGGAAGGCCATAACTGTGGGGAGATCAGGAGCTTTGTGTTTCTGTGTGTTTTCTAGGAAGCAGATCAAGCTGCTGGCACAAGTGGTGTGGTGATATGTGCTTCTTATGGCTGTTGGAATTGGCATTACAGGAGTTGGTGTTCCTGTATCAATGTCTCATTTTAATTTGGAAAAAATCTTGACTTGAATGCTACGTATTATGAATGTAATGCAGAAAGTTGTTGTAAACACTTGCATGCCATATGGAACATGAAATTCTCTTTTATTCTTTATTTTTTATTCTTTTCCTTTTCTGTGATGAGGTGATTGTTTTACTGTATTGTGCTCTACTTTCTGCTTTAAAAACCTGGGGATGAGTTGCTGCCAACAGCACAGGAAAATTTCTGTGGCTTTGCTTGCTAGTGGTGTAATGCAGGAGGAAACCTTGCACTCTCTGCTGTCAGTACAGTTTGCAGTAAGTTCTATGGACTTGCTTAAAGTTACTTCCCATAGTAACTTCACCAGCTCTGGGCCTGGCATCTCCTCTTCCTTGAGGGCATCTTGCCCTTTTTCTTACTGTTTCCAACCCCTCAACCTTTTGGTTTCAGCTGATGTGCTGTAGCTCCATGCATTTGGAATTGTGTTCATATTCTGGCTCTCCAGGTGTATTGCTATAATCAAGGGCAACTTTTATCCTTTTGTTAACCAAGGAAACAAGATCAGAAACACGTAATTATATCACACTTCAATTCATAAAAGAGAAATTATCAGATTAGGAATTACAGGATGGTTTTTGAAACATATGTCCTTCCACTTTATTTCTTCTTTATTAGAAATCCGAAAATCATACTTTGCAAGAAGTTTGAGCACAGAAATAAAGTCAGTGAAATGCAGGAGCTGAAGAAGCAGGAACAGCCTGTGTGGAGAAGCCACGCTGGCTCCCAGGGAAAGTGGTGTTCCTGAAGACTGGTTCTGCTGTGGCTAGGTGTGATCCAAGGTGATGAAAGCCCACTGGCATATTGCTGCAGACCGGAATTTTTTCTTAAAATCTTTAAATAAGAGTATGAGGAGAAGAAATCCAATCTAGGCTACATGTGTATCTGTGGATAATGATCCTCAGCAAGACAGTCTCGGGGAATAAATCCGTGTTTTATGAATGAGCACTTGTTGCTCTTCATGGAAGTGATAATCCTGGAGCAGCTGCTGGTCAGGACCAGTGGTATCAACTCTCGGCCCTGCTTTCGCACAGTGTGTTTCAGCCCCATGTGTGGACTCCCTGATCTGCTTTATGGCAAACACAGGTGGCCGTTGGATCACAAGGACTGACAAATGCAAAGTCACAGGGGGCTCCTTGTTGTAGCCCCATATAAGTTCCTTCGCCCACTCGAGGAGGCGTCACTGCAGGGCTCAGTCACCCTCCATGCTGCCCTAGGCACTGCCAGCTCCTGTCCTTCCAGCGTCCCTGGAGCACAGAAACCCCCACAGTGTTTTAAAGTGAATAAATGGGTATGTATGTTTCTGTTTCTTGAACCTCATTTTTTGAATGTTACAGCATATAAAATTGTTGAACTGTGGTTGTGCTGCTGCTCATGTGCTGAACTGGTACTGATGGAGACAGGACTCCAGGAGGTTCTGATTTAACAGGAGCTCAGAAGCGTGGTGGCCCTGATGAGCCCTTTAAAACCTATTTTTAGATGTGGAATACTGAAGACACAATGTAGTCTTTTGGCATCAGTCTTTTCCCATCTTTCTCTGTAGCGATAGCTCAGTGGCTGTTTTCTGTGCAGAATGTTTGCATAAAATGAGGGAAAAAACCAAACTCACAACATTTTAAGCTCTTATAAAATCTAGTGCAAGTACAGAGATTTCTGTGTAGTTACAGGGGGCTTGCTTCTGAAACAAGTCATGTTTTTTCCTGTATCTTTCTTTCTTCCTCTTAAAACGCCTGCAGATGACTTTGTGAAGATGCAGTTGCCCTTACAAGGGCTGTGCAACTTCTTGGTGCTGTCATTTATGTAGACCCAGGTGGCTGCTGTATTTAAGTGATTTCATTTGGAAGAATTGGACTGATAAGCCTCAGGTCAGATCCACCACCTGTGCAGAGGTCTGAAATTGTGTGGCTTATGTAAGCAGACATGAGTATTTATAAGGAGAAAATCAGAGGATGCTGCTTCATTGAGCACTGCTTCTCATAATTTGCCTTTTGTAGAAAGTACCATGTACATATGTATGTGTGCAAGTGCACAGAGAGTATATATATGCGTGTATGCACATGCACACCCTCTCAGCATTGGTATCATAAAACTTCAGTTGCAGCACCAGGCAAGCAGAGTTATCCTGAGCGGTCCCACAAGAAACTCTTCGTTCCCAGAAAAGTCTTTCCAACCCCAGTACAGCTTACTTGGAAGCAGTGCTTATTAGTAAGAGCTGTGGCTTTCTCAGTTATCTAAAAGTCACAAAGCATGTCATAATTATCTGAAAGAAGAGATTAAAAATGCCTTTCCCATTTTCCTTCTCTCCCTACTATCTCAGCTTCTCTTTTTCATCTGTTTTTGGGTATGTCTGTGTATTTAAAATTTTTGAGGGGCAGGGAAATTTGTGTTTTGGTTTTTTTTTTAATCAATCAGGATACTCCTTTAATGCATTAGAAATCACCATTTTTAATCTACATTTTATCTTTATTGCAGTGTTTTCTGGAGGCTGGGAGGAGGAAAAGACAAGTGGAACAGCAGTTGCCTCTTGGCTGTGTTAGATGGCTGCAGCCTAAAGCACACAACTAGCGCTTGAGATGATCAGACATTTATTAATGCTTTGACTTATTTCTGCTTAAAATACAAAAGACAGTTTTAAAAAGAAATCTTTTTGTTCTAGCTTTTGCTGTTGTTCAAGTATCATTTGTCAAGCTTAAGCAAGCATGGTAAGCAATGCTCAGTTTATATCAGCTGAAAATAAAATTAGATTCCTAGTTGAGGCAATGCAGAACCTCTTCCACAGAGCACAGCCTCTCAGGAGCCACGTGTGTGTCCTGTGCTGCCCAGTGTGGGAACACCTGACCTTGACAGGGAGGGCATCTCTTGCTGGACACAGCAATACAAATTGGTAGATTCATTTCCTGAGCCTGAGAAGTGATAGAAAGATGATGCCACATTTCATAGAGCTTTTTTTAGGTCATTGTGGCTGTTTGGCCGCACAGGATAAGCCTTTGCTGCCGTGAAGTGCAGTGACATTCTTCTGCTGCCTCCAATAGCAGCAGATCAAGCCCTGTCATGTTTGTAACAGCTGATGCTCGGTTTTCCACCTCACTTCCCACTCTGGTAGCACCTGGTGAGCATCTGCATGCTCTGCGTTGATGCCGTAACAATGAGACTTCTGTTACACGGAGTATTTTGGGAGAGGAGGAGGCTATGTGAAAATTATCCTGGGGGTAGCAGCTCATCCAGCGTGTTTCCCATCACCCTTGGGTTGGTGCTGCTGATCCAGTGATCTGTTTCCTGGTAAGGAAACTTAAGCAACTTTGTCACAGCAGAAATTAAACCTTACAGAGGAAATCATTCTCTGGAGCTGTTTGTGGTGTCCTTAATGGGAATGGGAGCTGGGATTTGGGCAAACTACAGAAGTGGGGCTGATGAAGTGGAACTTCTGTCGCCTTTCATCTCTCGTAGCTTATGATTCAATAATGGCTTTTGCATTCACTTCTTTCATTTGGTCTCCTGCTGCAGCCAGGTTTGGAGACACATGCTCATTAAATTATTTAGTAGTAATAGATCTAAAGCACTCACCTATAAATTTACAGGAATATTAAAGAAGTCAAATGCTATTCCAGGTGGGAAATAATATTTGAGTAGATGATTCATAATAACATGAGCTCCTCAAACTTTCTCAGAATTGAGGGAGGGAATGCAGTTTGTAAAAACAAACTCTTAATGTTTATTAAACAAAAGTTTATTGCTTTTGTTGTTTATATATTATTGATAATAATGTATACCATAATGGTGCTATGTAACCAAGTTACTTTTTCCAGTTAAGCAAGAGTTTAGGGTCTGATCAAAAAGCAGACCTCAAAGGAAACCATTACAAATCTGTGTTAATGTTTGCTCTCATCCTCTTCCTTAATAACAGAAGTGGCTCAAAGCTGTTTAGGTGGATAAGTTGGGGGTAATTTTTTTTGGTGCTAGTTTTCCCCAGATCTTTCAGTAGAAATGCTTTAAGATTGAGAATGGGGACTCCTGTCCCTGGATTGCCAGAGGGCCTTTCTGCTGGTCACACTGCTGTCCCCCATCCTCTCAGTGTCCTCATACTCAATACGGGAGTGGGCACAGTCCGTGCCCACCCAACCTCTTCTTAGTCCGGTACTTAAGTTACAGATTTCTTTTTTCATACACATCAAAACTTACTCTAATTCAGCTTTTAAGTAGTCAATAAGGTTTCTACAGATAAATGTTTTTAACAAAGTCAGAAAAGACAAGTCTTGGTTTTACAGTGAAGGCTGAGCGATTTTACCGAAAGTTAAGAAGGTATGACTGGTGATAAATCTGCTTAATGCCTTCATTCCCCATTTACTGAATGTTAGTAGATGTTGTGTTTTTAAAAGGGGAGGGACTGGGCAGCCTGGACGAGGACTGTTGTGTTTGATCCTAGGGTTTTACTCTGCCAGCATGTGGGACTCAGGAGAGAAAGGAGTCACGGTTCCTTCCTCGAAAGCAGCCCTGTCCACACAGCCAAGGGGAGGGAGGTGACCTCGAGCTCAGCAGGACTCGAGTCGCTGCCAGAAGGAGCAGGAAGCTGATGCATGGCCAAGGTCTGTGTCTCTGAGGCAATGAAAGAAACAGCTTCTCTGTGGATGTGCTGGGGGAATTTGTTCCAGCCCGGAAAAAGGTTGAGTGGATTAGCAAAAGGCAAGCCAGCCAACAGGACCTCACTGCCAAACTATGGCAGGAGGTTTCTTTACAAACCTTCTAACCCGAGTTGTATTACCTATGGGAGACAAATTTAATTATTTAACATTTTCTTGTCCTAGTTTGTTCTGATGAAATGAGGCTTTGAAAATGGGTGTTTCTGGTGTACTTACTTTAGGGTAAAGATTTCATAAGATTTTTCCCAAAATATTTGCATAATAATAGAATAATACAACAGATATAATAAAATACAATATAAATATAATAAAAATAATCCTTTTCTATTGGTCTCCAAATATTAAGGAGCAACTAATTTATTTAAACTCTTATTTCTATGAATAGAAAAACAAGCCAGAGAGAATGTATTTGCTCTAAATACTTGAGATCTGCAGAACTGGTGTGTGTATTTGATGAAGTAGTTGGATTCAACTGGTTATGGTGAACATTACACAAGATGCAGCAAGGAAGGTGTTTGACTGAGGTGACACTTGCTAATGAGTTTATAGCAGAGCTTTGTCATGGGATTTAATGTCTATGCTCTGCAGAGAAGGGTGGGATTTGAGAAAAGAAAGTAGGCTGCATGGAGCAATGGAAAGGTCTGTGGTGGTGCTATAATGAAGTAGTGATTCATCAGTCTGGTGGCCTGCAAAGAGGTTGTGGGGGGAAAACTCTTGGCTGAAATTATGTTTGACAGATAAGTGCTTTCACCATACATCTACAGAATAATAGAAAAAGTTTACTTGAAAACTCCTTACTTTTATAGTCTTAGTTAAACTTTGATTATGGGAGATCTGTCTGGAGCAGTCAAGCACGTTGCTCTTCTCTGTCCTTATCTCTGGGCTATGTGAGGCTGGGGGTGCTGTCTCCTCATTTGCCCTGCCTGCGGAGGAGCTGTCAACAGTAAAGAAAAGGGTTCCTTGGGGAAAAGTACAGCTAAATATCCTGTAAACAGTGAAACTACCAATGCCTCTGTCTGTCACAAGGTTCTGGACTTGGAGATGGGCAGGGCAGCAGGAGCTGGTGCTGATGGCTGCCTGTTTTGGGGTGGCTGTGCTGGCAGGGACAGTGTGCAGGGCTGGGACTGGGGGCAGGTCATAGCACTCAGGCAACCTTTGGAGCAGGGGAAGAAGGAGGCTGTTAGGGGTAGAAAGATAAACAAGCAAAGAGGTTTGAAGCATTAAATATTTCCCTCACAGTAAGGGATTGAGCTCATAGTTTTCGCTTGTAAAGGAATCAGAAAAACCCACTTGGAGTTTATTTGCAGAGCACAGTAAGTACCTTGACTGAGTTACAAAACAGTGAAAAACTGAAGCCTCTTCACTGGTAGCAGCATCCCCAGCATGGTGGTTCTCATGGCTGTGGGATCAGGCCATGGAGGGGGCAGGAGGTGGCAGGGTATGTCCCATGGCAGCTTCACTGTGTGGTAGGAAAGGGACAGTGGAGCTGAGAACCAGCTCCTTTCCAATGGTCTTCTTTGCTGGGGAGAGCTCAACGTGCAATTGTGTTTCTGTATTTCTGACTCAAGATCCTTGCTGTCGCACACTCACCACAGGCCAGACCAGCAGCGCCTCAGATACAGATAGAAGGGACAAGGATGAGCCTAAGGCTGCACAGAAAAGGAGATTTGGGCAGTGGAGGCGGGGCATGCATAGCCAAAGCAGAAAATGGGGGAAGGAGGACAGAATCAATAGTTCATTAGATTTATAGAGTAGAAGAAGGAGAAAGGGGATCGATAGTTCATCTGCTCTGGAGACTCTGCTTGTGAGATGTGGGTGGTTAAGGCAAGGACTTATGCAACAGCTCATATCAGCATATGGGAAAGAATGAAGAAGTCGAAATTAATGGTAGCCAAATTGTAAAGCCTGGTTTAAGGGAGGGGACCCCCTTCAAAAGAGCTTGTTGACAAATATGAGATAATTCTTTGAGGTTCTTGAGCCTTCCTTCACCAGCACTGTCTGTGGCATGAACATCATTGCTCAAAATTCTGCAGTTTTCCATTAGGATTTCAGTGAATGTGAGTTTTGTCTGCAGGATTTAGCGTTGTGGTTTTAATAGTTTACAGCCCAAGTAAAAAGCAAACACTGTATTGTAACAGACAGATTTCAGACACGGGTGTGAAATTTCCTACAAAATTAGCTCACTTATTTAACACATATGGACTAGAAGTAATGCAGTCATGCAGTTTCCATGATTATACTGTAGAGAAATAATAGCTACTGTACTATGAGAGTGTATTTTTAGAAGGAAGGCTGCAAACATGCAATGTTAGTTTGAACTGGCACTTCATAGTGGATGTAAATAGCTTAAGTGTAAAGGCCTGCTTTTAGTACAAAGCAGCTATTTTCTGTGGGTTTGTTAAGTTAAAGGATTGTGTATTGGTCAGCATTAAGTGCTGATGGTCTCATTAGGGTCCATGAAAGCACCTGTATAATAGCCACATGCAGTGACATCTTCTAGTAACCCAAGAATTCTTTCTTGCTCTTAGGAATACCAGTTGGCTTAAATATTCCTTCATGTTTCCTTGCTGTGCCTGAGGGAGAACAGTCAAGTTCTCCTGTGAGCTCTGAAACAGGAGTTCCTGCAGTGCCTGTGAGAACCAGAAGCAATCTCTTTGCCTACATGTGGCTCTGGAGGAGATGCAGCAGTCAACTATCTTTTGCTTTCAAACAAAGTAATGCAGCTTGCGTTTTTAATGGCTACAAATCATGGGAGCTTCAGATTTCAAGTTCCCTGTAGCCCTCTTAGCTGAGTGTACTCCTGTCCATGCATGAATAATGCATGACCTCACTGGCTTTAGTAAGATACAGTTAATTCTCTTGGCCTTTAAGGGTTTTTTCTCCCCCTGTTATTACTTAGTTGCCATCCTGTTGGCAGGTATGAATTAACTGCAAGACTGCAAATGCTAGTGAATGTAGGAGACAATAACATTATATGAATAAAGCAGCTCCAGAGTTCAAATTCTTCAGCAGAGATTTGTCTCTCTAGACTTACTAAACATCTCTCTTGTGCTGTGGACAGAGTTGGTCTACCAATATTCAGATAGTTTTGTGTGTAAAGCTTTATTAGATGCAGTGAAAGCCCCTGGGCGTTTCTGTGTGGGCGAGGTGGGCAGGACAGAGCAGGGAGCTGCACACATGGCGCAAGATCTGCAGCTGGTCCCACCTGTTCTCCTGGCCTTGCCAGTGAGCATGGTACTGAGGTGCTGGCAGGGTGCCCTTTGCAGTCCTTTTCCTGTGTTTGATACCATTTCTGAAGGTCAGACAGCTGTTGGAACACAGATGCACCCTTCCTAGGATGGCTAGGGAAGAGAAACCTGACTTTCTGTATTTGTTTATCTAGATGGAATATCCTTTTGAAAGTTTTACTTAAAGCTTAAATCTCTTTTTGTCCTGTTTACCCAGCACAGCTGTGGGGAGAATTTTGGCATGGTCTGTTCATTTTAGCAACATGTTCCGTCCATGTTGAGTAGGTAAGGCAAAACTTGAAAAGGCAGGGATTGGCAAAACGTTTCTTTTAAAAGGAAATGCTTTGGTTGGCACGCTGTGAAGTGTGTGATGATAGCTGAGGCGGGTAACAGGAGGTAGAACCTGGTTGTGACATGTTGTGCTTTTTGTCAAGGCACAATTTTTCACCTGGTTAACTTGATGTGCTGACCCCTGTAAAGAATAACTGAACTCTTAACAAAATGATTTTTCATTCATGGCAAGCTGTAGCTGGACTGGCAAATCATGGACATTTAAAGTCTTTTGTGGTATCTAGTGACAGTTTATATACAGTCCTAAATAGTTGACAATAGGTGAGATTTATTGGCGTAACATACTAACAGCTCAATGCTGGGTCTTAGTTCTTCTAAAATGAGAAAGGGAGGCTACTTACATAGTTTCACAGTACCTGAGAAACATTTTAGAAAACAATAGGTGATGGTAAAAGTAACTTAGGCTGACGACATTGTTTTATTTTCTTTGCTTAAGAGATAATTTCTTATAAAAGTGGTATTGTAAGATAAGATTTTAAATCCACAAGTGCTGCATGCTGTATGCAGTATTTATCTGGTTTAAATGTTTGCAAGTTCTAACAGTTGTTTAATTGGTGCATAAATTACTTACATGTCTTTTTCTCCCTGACAATGTTTCACGGAATTTTGTAAAGACTAATTACTGTCATCCCCAGTAGAGTTGTTCTTTTACATCAGCAATCATTCACAATTTACTAGGTGCCTGCGGCTACAAATCAGTCATTTAAGCAACCCTGGGAAGTGTTTTGTAATTTATTTTTCACATTATCCAGCCCATCTGGTAATGGAAGAAGCTAATAGTTCTAGCCATATTATTAACTTGAAATCCAGCCATTTCAGAAGCACTGTAATTAGCAGTTCCCTCAGTCAGTGACACAACCCCGAGTGTGCACATGTGCCACTGTGTGCAGAGAGTATAGAGGTTTTTCCCTCTTTTTTGTCTGCCTAAAAGACGTCCAGGAGGACAGAAGGGGTAGTTGGAGCTCTGATGTGAAGAGAAATAGTATGTACAAAATTTAAACTAAAGGCCACAGCTTTGTTCAACCAACCAGGCAATTTCTGAGGAAAAACAGTTTATACCTTGAGACCCACCTTCCTTGAACTATCCCTCTGTCTGAAACAGGGCAGTGACAAGCTTTAATTTGGGAAGTAGTTACTCATCCATCAGCTTAAGAGTCAGTGGGGCTGACTTCCAGGAGCAGCAGTCAGATGTGGCCAGCAAGCAGAGCCACTTGTCCTGTGAGCCCTGTGTCGCCTGCCCAGCCCTGCCCCTGCCACAGTGCTGGTATTCCAGCCAGAGTGTGCCTGAGAGCTGCCAACCAACACAAACACCACGTGTAGCCTGCTTGAAAGACACATTTTGCGTTGGTCCATGGTAATAGTGGGTATATTTTATAGAAGGAGTCAATTTAAAAAATGAAAATAAAAAATTGATGAAAAACGTGTGTTTTATTGGATTCCTCAGCCATCTATTCAAGAGCAGTTTATTTTAAATGGCCTTTGAATGGAAGGCAACTAGAAGTTTATTGCAAAAATGCAAAGTAATTTTCCTGTAGGTCCTGTAGGAAACAATATTTCTCTTTAGATTATAGCTGTATATTCAGTGTTTCATTTTCTAGTCCCAGTTGGAGTAATAAGAGGATAGAAAATAAAAATTTTTATTTATCCCTTTTCCAATTTACCCAGTCTATTTCTAGGTGTTGGGACTGACGTTTTGCTACTCTAATACTTGTTACAAGGGAAGGAAACTCAGCCTGCTCCAAGGTGAGGCTCAATCAGTTAATGAAAGTGTATACTGCATTACTTACAGGAGAAACATAGTAAATTCAATGACATTTTTATTTTGTTTTTTTCAAGGCTTTTGTTCATCTGCCTGAAGACTGTTTTTCTGGGCTGAACAGTTTTAGCATCTTTTCCGTCCCTACACCTCCACTCCTATTCTGCAAGTACCAAATGATAAAACTCCCATAGTCTGGCTCAGGCGGTTGTTCCACAGCTCATTTCTGGTATTCATTTTGGACCACTTTTGTTTCCAAATTTGTAGGATTTCCTGAGCAGTTGTTCTTCATGCTGAGAGCTGCCACATTTGATTTTTGTCTGTCCCATCATCTCCTCATTACTGCTTTCATTTTAACAAGTTCTGTGGTGAGTTCTTTTAATCTCCCCTCCTGAGCTAAATTTAGTCAATCTTAAATCAGACTTAAAATGTTGTATTATTGCATACAAGTGTTGGAACATTAGAACTGTATTAATGTAATGCAGTCATATGCCATATACTACAATTTAATCGTTCTGCACCAGGAAACTGGATTAGGGAAGTTGAAGGCTGGCTTTTTTCTTGGTATGAACTGGAAGGAGCTGGAGATATGGCTGGGCTTTGCCTTGGAGTCACGCTCCATAATTCACCACTGAGAGACACTTTGTGTGTCAATCCCCTTGACATGTTTTGCTGCCCAGTTTCAGAGCAAGCCATCTGTTATGCTCTCAGTATATTTCACAGTCACTTTTATTCAAATATGCTGAAAGTTGCTTAAGGAAGAGATTTTTTTCAGACTCATAAGGCTGATTGTGTGGAATGAGTGATGTCTAGCTTCTCTCTGCAAGACTGAATGGTTTAATAATGGAATTAGGCCAGGCACATCCAAACCCGAAGTCATTCCTGCCTACATGAACAGCCACTGTGGTCCTTTCCAGCTTGTCATGATAAACCAGACTAAGATGACAGTATTCATCTTCTGAAAAACGAATTTGACAGGCACTTCTGCTACAAAATTAGCACTGGGAGTTTTGTCAGCAGTACCCAGGCTGGTTCCTGGTGCTGGCAAGTGAGTAACCTTGTCTCTTGGCTTATATGTAGGAACTGCTGGCACTTAGGTGAGCCCTTTTCATCTACTTGAGAAGAATGCTCCACAGGCAGTCCTTTAGTTGTTTTTTTTTTTCTTTTTAAAGCTTGGTTTGGTAGTTGTGCTTAAAGGCAAGGATGCTGGCAGTGATGAAACTGTTGGTAAATAATTTAGGCCATGGTTGCCACTGGTTGTGGAACCATATTTAACCCTTTATGAGCAGTGACTGACTTGAAGTTAAGGTGGAACTTTATTTTAGAGTAGGGAAAGCTGGAGTGAGTCAAGCTGTGGTGGCTCGTGGTTGCTGTTCCTGGCTTTCCTCTCCTGCCTTGCAGCAGGACAGGCAGGCAGGGCATGTGTGTTGCTGGGGAAGGAGGGGAGTGGCGTGTTACTGGGGTTCACACAATTCCCATAGCCCTTGCTCCCTCCCTCTGTGCAGGACAAGGTGGTTTCACCGTTCGCTCACTCTGGGTATGTCCCTTTTGTACCAGAAAGGTGTTCTGTGTGAGCCAAGTGAATGACCCAGGCTAAGGATAATAAATTCTATTTAGCTCCTCAAGAGGTGACCAGATATTACAGTTCATTTATCTAGCTTAGATATTACTGCATCTCTTCTGCTTTTGTGAAAAATAAAGAAGTACTTCCTTCACTCATTTTTATTGGTAACAAGAAAGAAACAAGCATGTGATTTAATGCACTGTCTCCCTCCCTGCTCCTCCTGAGTGGCACAGCTGGTTTGTTTTCAGAACTCTTCTCTTTGGTATTGCTTTTAACTGAGCAAATTTCGTTTCATGGAGGAGGCAGGTGCTCATTCTGTTAATATCTTTATAATTTTCTTCACTGTGTGAAAACTGCTGTAATGGAAGCCAGCCTGACAGAAAGGTCACCTCCTTTTAATGACTTGGTGTCTTGGTTTGGAGACAAATTTCAGGAGAAAACGCTCTGGAATGAGCATTTCCGCTAAGGAGAAAGGGCTTCAATAACTCCCTTTTCTTCTGCCAATGAGAGAAATTGATACCAGTGGGTGAAAGTGAAAAAAAAAAAAGAACTGTTTATTAAGAGAAAAAAAAAAAAGGGAGGTGGGGAGTGGCCGCAAGGCACAGAAAAAGATTTAATAAATGCTAGGTATGAATTCCCAGAATCTCTGATGGCTCTGAAGATGGACATGCTGCTGGCCCAATTAGAGAGGTTGGTAACACCTCTGTGNTGGGCTCAGAAAACAAAATGATGACTGGTCCCTTTTGCTCCGGGAAGGGAGGAGGAGTTCACATAGCACCCTGGAGCAGAGCAGATGGGAAACCTGTTGAATTTCTGGTGTGGGTCTTCTCTTCGCAGGAGCCAAAGCTGATGGCTTTCAGTGTCCTTTCTCGTGTTGGTTCAGCTCCTCTGGGGTCTCGGGTTCGGGGCGGTCTCGCCAGCTCTCTGGACGAATCAAAAAAAGCCACCAAGAGGATTCTTGGTTCAGCCTCCAGGCTAGGGGAAGGGGAAAAAAACCTTCTTGCTTCAAGCTAGCAGAAAAACCAGTCCAACAAAAAGAACAGTGCAGCGTCCTTGGCCCACACTGTCTGGAGCACAATGGAGAGGGAGACAGATTGCACAGAACCTGAGCCCAGGGTTCCCAGACTCCAGCCCCACCTCATGCTCATCTTCAGGATACAGCAGCCATTTCTGGGCATAAAGCAGATGATTGGGGAATAAAGTGTCATCATAAAGTCACACCAAGACACTTGGTTGTTTATTTTCTTTCTTAGTAATAGGAACCTAAAAGTCTTTGGAAATTGGTCTTTCACATATGTGCTCTGTGAGGGAAATGTTTTTCCCAGTGAGAAAGGCAGATCATGGGGATGTGTTGTCAAATGTTGCTACCAAGACAGAGATCCAGTAAATGGACCTCTCCTGGTGATGAATTATAATGGTGAAGAGACAGTCAAGTGGCAGCACAAGAGCTGTACTAGTCTTTACACCCCTGATTTTTTTTTTAACACAATTTTTACTTTACAAAGACACATTTTAGTGAAGTCTTGTATTTTCCATTTTAGAAGCTCAGGGGAGTTTTGTTGTTGGTTTTGCTTTTCCTGTTGTTTGCTGGGTTTTTTTCAGAAAATTCACAGTGTGTCACAGCCATGCAGTGTAACAGATTCTGGCGGGACCCAATCCCAGCTCCTGCTTGGCATAGGGAGTTCAGGAATGCCTCAGCACAGGGTTTATGACTTGCCTGTGCCAAGCTGGAGCCACTGCTTTGGATTGGAATGGCTTCTTGGGTGCCTGTGTTGGGTGACAGATCCACCAAACTTCTCGTGTTGGTTCTTGTGAGGGCGTTTGCTTCTGGACCAGGCTGTGAACTGGTTTAGGTTGAGTTCATTGTGGTAGGATATACCTTGTGGTCTTTTATTCGCAGGGGTGATTTCTCAGCTCTTCAGGCCCACATTATGCACACGCAATTTTAGCCAGGATTTCCTGCCAGTTTTTACCATGTTTCATGTCCAGCACATTCCAAGCATTGCAAGACAAACAGTGCACCTGTCATAGCCGCTTGAGCTGGATTTTTGCTGCTTCATCAGTTGAAACAGAGGACACAGACAGGAGCCTCTGCATCTAAATGTTCTCTTACAAGTTGCTTTTAAGACACAGCAAAATGGTATAACTCTCCTCCACATTCCAAAGCAGAAGCCCCCCGGGGATGTGTCAGTTTAAGTGCAACCCAGATGTGTTAGTTTGGACATGACTTGATGCTACAGTGCAGCTCCGTGAATCCAGCTCCTCTCCCAACATGCAGCAGAGCTCACTGAAAGCAGGAACCTATGTGGTATTTCCAACCTTGTGTTGGAAATGTGTCCTCTGTGTCTGCCATGCTCTCACACGTGCTGTGGTTTGGTGTTCACAAGGCATCTAGAGTCCCAAAATACACTCTGGTCATTCTTATGCTGATGAAGTAATGATTTTTGTAGTGTTTTGAAGGTTCTGGCTAACCAATCCCGCTGTGTATTTACACCAGATGTCCATAATCCTAAAGTGATGTAAGATAATTTCTTTCTCTGATGTTGGTTTTTATTAGTTAGATGTATAGTTTTAAGATGATGACACTGTATTTTTTTCTTACTGCAGATGTGAGCAGTAATGTGTTGATTCAGCACGGCCTGGTTTTTGGTAGCAGGGGGGGCCACAGAAGTGGCTTCTGTGAGAAGCTGCTGGAAGCTCCCACCATGTCCAACAGAGCCAATCTCTGATGGCTCTGAAGATGGACATGCTGCTGGCCCAATTAGAGAGGTTGGTAACACCTCTGTGATGACATATTTAAGAAGAAAATCAAAACAGCTCAGGCACAGTTTTTGCCAGGGGTGGCAAGGCGCTGCAGCCAGGGCCATCCCAGCACAGCCTGCAGCAATGGACCACAGCCGCCACCATCTCAGTGCAGCCCGTGGCGAGCCTTGCCTGCCTGGCTGCCCCACGCCATCCGTGCCGCGGGTGGAAGGGCAGGGGCAGCGGCGGAGGCTTCTCCTTCCCAGTGCCCCGCACGAAGAAAGGCATTAAACAGCGCCAGCAGCACAGTGGCCGCCACCGCCCGCACGGTGGCCGTGGGGCCACCTGGCCGGTAGCGGAAAGATGGCAAGTGACTCCCCGGCACGGAACCTAGACAAGATCAACCTCCCGGTGCTGCGGGATCCTGCAAGAATCTTTGAATTGGTAGATTGACTTGGTGGCAATGGTACCTACGAGCAGCAGTTTTTCTTCTAGTCAGAGAAGAGGAGGAAGTGAGGACATGTGAGGGAAAACAACATGGCAACACCAAGGTCAGTGGAAAAAGAGGGAGGGGAGGTGCTTCAAGGGTTGGAGCCAAGATTCCTCTGCAGGCTGTGTTGAAGACCGTAATGAAGCAGTCTGTCTCCCTGTCATCCATGAAGTTCATGGGGGATACAGAGATCCACTCGCAGTCCGTGAGAGAAATACTCACTCCACATCGAGTGGGTGCTAGAGAAAGCTGTGATCCATTGGGAGACCCAAATGGAGAGAGCGGGCCCTTGCTTCCAAACTAGAGTAGCCCATCCTTAGAGAACTGCACCCTGTGGACAAGTGACCCACACCGCAACAGTTTTGGAAAGTGGGAGGAACTCATGTCGCAACAGTTTTGGCAGGACTGCTGCCAGNAGTTTAGGCAGGACTGCTGCCAGTGAGATTTGAGCCACGCTGAAGAAGTTCATGGAGAACTGTCTCCCGTGGGAGGGACCACACAGCATAACAGAGGAAAAACTCCTCTCCCTGAGCGAATAGAAAAAGATCTCGGGTGATGAACTGACCAAAACCCCCATGCCCTGTCTGTGCTGTCAGTGGGAAAGAGGGGGGGGCTGGGGGGTAAAAAGGTGTTGTAAAGGCTTTACTTCTCATTATCCTCCTCTGACTCTGTTAATAATAAGTTTACCTTTAAATTTGAACCTGTTTTGCCCCCAGGGTGTTTTTCTCCCAGTCCTTATCTCAATTCATGGATCCATCGTTAAGTTTTTTCCCCCTCTGCCCAACTATAACAAGAGGGTGAGCGAATGGCTTTCATGGGTGTCTGGAGTTTGGCCAGTGTCAAATCATGACAAGTAACTTCTCAGTGCTGTTTCATTATACATCTAAAACCCAAAGCTATATACCTCCAAAACTGGTGATGTGCAACTAAAGTATCACTGGACCTGAGTGAATGTGGCCCACTCTCTCCCATGCCTTCCATGTTGTTTTCCTGATTTCTGTCACTGCTTACAGGAAATAAAAATGTGCATCGGATGATGAAATCATCCTTAAGTGGTAAAAAAGAACAGTCCATTAGTTGATGCCAGGTGAAAGCATTTACCTTCAGTTTGTTGGAGTGTCTGCTGGTTTAAGAACTCTGCTCCAAGGATGATGTCTTGTCAAAATGCTCGGCTTCAACAAAAACTTCCATTAGTAATGCACAGTCTTACTTGTACTTTAGTTATTCCTTCCTTTCCACAAGATATTTCTAGAAATACTTTGAAAGCATTTTAATGCCTTATTTTTAGCCTACAGTGACCTTGCTGGAATAAAAAATTTGATGAGGAGATTGGCCTGTGAGTGTACATTCCTTTATTAACAAAATTGGAGGGGGTGTGTGTAGGAGAAACTCTTGTAGGGAGAAAGGTACCTATTGTTGTTTACCAGAGCTGCAGCACTTCAAAGGGTGCTGCTTGTTGCCCGACCACAGGTCAGGTGCTCTTACTCAAGTTTAAAAAAATACTTTGCAGTTATTTAACAAACTAGTTTGGAGCTCATACAAGTGAACTATTCTTTGCAGAGTGTTTTGGTGCCTTCCCCAAAACTTTCTTGAACCCTTGCAATATTTGTTCTGTTTCAGTTGTAGCAGGTTTTCATAATAAGGGGTAGTTTAACTTCCTCTCTCTATGGCTGTTAGTATGTGCAACATATAATTAATGTAGAAAAAGCAATATATAATTTATTTATGCAGATGGACCACACTGTTTTAAAGACTCTAGTAAAACTTGATGGTTTGCCACCTAGAAACATTTTTGAATGTTCAGAGTCCATGGTATTTCTCCACAGTGATTTATAATACAGCAAGAAATTGAAATCTTAAGAAAAAGGAGGAGGGTTTGGATGGAAACACTTAAAATTTCTTGGCAGATGTTTACGGCTGGGGAAGCTTAGGTTTTTTTCTCTTTCCTTCTGGGAGTGAGAGATTTCAAGGAGGAAATGGGAGATCTTGGTTCCTGAGAGTGTTTTCTGAAGGCAAGCTCAGGGAGCAGCCTCATTTATATCGCAGACCACATCCCTGGGAAAATGAAGCCTGGGCTCCTCACCTCAAGGCTGCCTGGGGCTTCTGGGAAGGAGCCCCAGCTGTCTGACCAGGGTGGCTGGCACTGCTGCCAGGCTGGGGCTCTCTGCACTGCCCACAGTTTATAGAGGAGCAGTAAGAAAGCCTTTTTCTCCTTGGAGAACATGGAGTCATAGAGGTGCAACTAGAAATTTAAATTAATGTTCCTGAAACCCAGGGCTAAAGACCTGCATAAGATTTAAACTGTTCTGGCGTTGCATGAGCAGTGCTATTTTGCTCTTATCAGATACACTTCAAGGTTGTGAAGTGATGTTTGAAATTCTCGCAGATGGTAGATGCAGAGGGTCATGCTACTTACTACATTAAAAAATAAAAAAATCCCCAAACCAAAATAAAACAAGAACAAACAAACCAAAAAAACCCACCAAAAACAAAAACAAACCCAAAAAAAACCCCAACAAATGAATTTATAGCACTGTGTATTGTTTATGACTCTTGGGGGAATAATCATTGTTTACATTTCAGATAACAGTTCTTACTTTTACATTCTTCTGAGCAGACCTTCCCAAAAACGTGGCTGACTGCTTCCAGTAGGCAGTATACTGAGAGTCTGCAGGGTTAAGACCATACCCCATGTTAGATCTGCAGAGCACAGAGACTCCAGAGAGCTACTGGTTTTTGCTTACTTTTTGCTTTCTTTGTCATTTTTTCAACTCCCCTGCTTTGTGGGCTCTAGATTACTTTGTGCGTGCAAATATAATTAGTTTAAATGTCAATACTAAAGTTGTAGTAATGGGTTGGAAATTCGTGATGGACATGTTCCATCGGTATGGCAATGGGTCTAGCTGTATATTAGCAGTGTAGTTGTTGTAATCCTTGTATGTCTAATGGGCCGTGCTGCCCAGGAGGTGTGTTTTAGGAAAACAGGAAAGCCAAAGCATGGCAGGTGCCGTCATGGCTACCTGTCAGCCAAAAATAATTTTGGCGTTACCCTGTCTATGTGGTGATGCTTGCCTTCATTTTCTCTGAGCTGCAGCTTTGGCCTGGATAGGCAGTGGAAAAGAAATGCCAAACCCCAGAACTGTGACTGTTTCAGGAAGGAAACAGGCAGTAGCTATTTGGAACAGCACTGAAATGCAGTGTCTGTAGGGAGCCATCAGCACCTGAGGGGTCACCAGGCACTGGGACCTTAGGGAAGACAGAAATTCGTGTAGGCTTGCTCTGAAGTACTTTTTCTCTAAATATTTTGTTATTACTGGTAAATCCCCTCCCATTCCTCTCCTTTCCCCCTCTGGTGCACTAGTTCTAAGAGAAACCACAAGGCATGGGCATGGTTGGAATTCTGGTGGGGAGTGGCACAGTTTAAGTCTGGTAGCTCAGGGAGGAACTGCATCCCTGCTGCCAAGAGCATGGCAACAAGCTCAATCTTTCATCAAAACTGGGTAAACCCCATAAGGAAAAATGTACATAAAATTAATTGAGCTTTGCATACTTGGGGAATAATCACTGGAAGCAAGGATTCAGTCCTGCTGTGATTACTGAGCAATGGAAAAGGAACAGACAGGTTTGGAATCGGCAAAATTTTGAGACCTTTCCTGTCAGTGGTAATGGCTAAATCCACATGGATGATCCTAGGCATGAATTTGATGAAATTACAAGTATCATGCACAACTGGCTTCTAAAGTAATGTGGGATGCTTCTAGGAGAGAAGTGGATGAAATGTGTTTTATTGGGAATGTGTTCACATGGTGCTGGAAGGTTACTAACGCAATGTGCCCAGTCCTGGTCCACATTGGAAATCTGCTCAGAAGGGCTGTGGTCTCCTGTTGCTGCAGGGTGAGTGTTCCTTTTCCGTGAGGCCCTCAAGCAGTGATACAAGTTGCTCTCTATGAAGTTTGCTTGTGCCCAGCCATAGAAGTTCTTGTTCAAAGCTGAATGGGAGATGGGTCCAGGAGTTTTAAAGAATTGTCATTTGGCTTTGTTGTTTTGAAGGGGAGAATGTCCTGGAAGGCTAGTTTTAATTGAGGTTACCTACCAAGGAAGAGGCTGTGAAGAATAATATACAGTCCTGCTTTTGTCTTTGGAAGATACATCAGTAAAGGAAAAAAAGTTAAAACATTGCCCTTTCTACTGATCTAGAAAGTTACCCTAGAGACAGTGAATGCATATTTCGATTGCTACCAAGATCCCAAATACCTAAAGCCCAGAATTCTGGTTTTGTGTCGGTAAGTAAAATTACAGTATATATGATAAAAATATTTCATTCAGAATATGAAATTCATGACATCAACATTCAAATATGTCATCATACCAGAGAGGATGAAAGCAATTCACTGAACAGAAACACAGAGAAAGGAAAGCCTTTATTTTTCCTTTGTTCATTGACATTTTAACACTGATCTTGGTGTGGTGCTGGCCACTCCCAAATTGCTTTTGTCTTTGTTCACTGATAATGTCCTGGTCTCTCAACCTTCCCAGGCAGGGGGTCAGCAGGAGGAAGCATGCCCTGCCTCCCTGGGAATCTCTGCAAAGGAAAGCATGAGGGACAGGCAATGGAGGGCTCCAGGTCTCCCCTCTGTCGCTGCATCACACACAGAGCTGCATTTTGAGTTCCCAGGGAAGTACCTGGATGGTCATTGCCCTTCTTTCCTCATCACCTCTTGAGCTGGAAGGTGCTTGGAACGACAAAGTCAGCCCAGTTCTCTTCGCTTTGGTGCCCCTTTGGTTTTTGCTCCTGTCTCCCAGCTCTGAAGGGAAACGTCTTCCTTGATGCATTAGGCCTTCTCACTGAAGATTTTTTTTTCTGATTTTTGAAAGGACAAGGAATGTAAACCAAGTCTCAACACTTTGGGTAGTGAGATACATCCTCTTTCTTCCCCTTACTGCTGGACTACAGTCTGCTTTGGGGTTGTGGGTTTGATTCTCTGTATGGTTGAATAAGATGTAAAACAAGCACGAGGTCTTGATCTCACCTCCAAGAGTAAAAGCATATCCAAAGTAAACAACAAACTAATGCCATGGGTTTAGAGGATGGGTTTGGAATGCTCCCCAGGAAGTTTGCTCTGGGTGGCTGTTCCCACCCCTAGGAAGGATGGTTTTGGAAAGTTCTGTGTAGCTTTTTGCCCAGTCATTGTCTGCATGATTAACTTAAATAGTTAAGAAATATCCAAGACATCAGAATGGCCTGGGCATGTTCTTATGCCCAAGGAGTCAGTGTTTATCTCAAAACTCTGAGTACTTGGGGAAAAAAGCCAATTAATCTTACGGGCAGATTGACTTGGCAATCAGAAATGACTTGGCAACAAGGATAAAGTGAAATATATATGGATGAGGGACTCCATTTAGCAGTATTTACCCTGGCAAAAATCCCTTCGGCTTTGCTGACAGTGTTGGTGGAGTCAAAAAGGCTGAGTCGCCAGGGAGCAGAAGGAATGTGGTGGGAAGCATTTTTTTTTATGCTCTGTGTAATTCTGAATGTGCTTTTTTAATATTTTGGGGGGGGTGTACTTTGGATTAAGTACTAAGTTAAACAATTTAGGCTTATAATTTAGCATTTCGTCTGTTGCACCAATGTCACCTAGATTTTTAGATAGAACAAGTAAAATACTCTGTGCCTGATGTTTCCAGACCCACAGGTAGAAGGGCTTTTTCTTTTTAAACCCCAGTTCACTGAGTGACACTGAGAGTAGGAGATTAGACAGTAGGGATGGAGCCAGCTGATAAGACAGAAAGTAAGTCAAATGCTTTAATAGATCAGATTTGACTGAAAAGAGTCAGAATGGAGTTACATATATAAACTATAAAAATCATTTATATGTTTATATCTGCCACACAAGCTTAAAATGGTCTCTCACCTTTTTGTAATCACATTAATAAAACCCAAACAATTATTGTTCAAGATATGAGGCTGATAGTTAAGGAGTCTGTCCAGAATCTATTAAAACATAGTGGAAATTTAGCATTGAATTGATACTCCAGTACCTGAAAAAAACCTGAAACAGAAGTCCCCACTATTATTCCCATTGAGGAACTTACTGTGTAATTTTGAAATTGATATTTCAAATGGTAAATAAAATGTCAAACACCCCAGAAATGACCAAAAAAGCCATCCCTGTTGTAGGGGTTGGAAATAGCCTCATTGTGTCCAGTAAGCTGAGCTGTCTGCTTGGCACCGTAATGAACCAAGTCATTTATTTTGGGACCTCGGTGTGGGGCTTGCATAAACTCACTTATTGTACAAAACTGTTACCTGCATATTTACCAATGCCCAGATAAGAAAATAGACCCTAATGGAGCTAAAACCATGTTGGAAACAGTTTATCTTTTGTATTAAGAAATTATTGTACACCTGCC
Organism: Picathartes gymnocephalus; assembly: GCA_013390045.1. NCBI lineage: Eukaryota > Metazoa > Chordata > Aves > Passeriformes > Picathartidae > Picathartes > Picathartes gymnocephalus. The sequence goes on from WEKY01044823.1 coordinate 84,962, forward strand.
CAGATTGTAGAATTCTAGAAATGGGTTTTTTTCTATTATATTAATCACGCACACACATAATAGTGAGCTGAGTACCTCAAGCTCCTGCCTGAATGTCTTCAGGAATCTGAAAACACAAACATGTAGAAACTGTGATAAGCTTTTTTATACATATTCAGTTTCTTTTAGTTTTTTTTGCTATCAGCCATGTTAGTGGGTGGATGAGATTCCCTTTCCTAAAGAAATCAGGCTTGCAGGTACATGAAAGAGATGGGTGAATTGCTCAGCTTTGCTTTGTTGTTCCCAGATGCCTTTTTTAATTGCCAGCCTCACAGATTGACTTTTGGACCTGAAATCCTAGATAAATCTTTGTTCATAATAGCTTTCCTGCAAGCCAAATGATGCTTTCATTTACACCTGTGCAACTGCTGCAAGCTGGCAGCTGGGGCAGAGCGAGCTGGAACACGCTGTTTATGGACAAGGCGTGTTTGGTAATGAATCAGTGAGAAGCAATAAAGCCAGACCCAGAGCACAGCCACACCACTCAGGGGTTCAGCTGCTCCTGGCTTTCTCCTCTTCTCCTCCTGGTCTGACACCAGTAGAGTCCTGTGCAGATGGTGGTCATAAAACCACGAGTGAGGACAGAAGGACCAAGCGTGAAGCTGGGAGATACGTGAGGAGGAGAGGGCTGGGGTTAATGTCCTCCTGGTTATTCCTTGCTGCCCTCCCCTTTGTGCCTGAATTCAATAGAACAACTAGTGAGCACTCCTGGGGGAGAGTTTTTGTGTGAAGTTTGAGAGATCCAAAGGAAATGCGTTGGCTGGATCTGGTGGGCTGCAGAGGACAGGGAGAAGTCATGAGGGGTATTACCTTGCAGGCCTAGTTCTCAAAAATATATTAAGCAGTGTTGTCAGGAGTAGGCTGATGGATAGTTGGAGAATGGCAGCACGTCCATCCCAGCTGCCACCCCCCTATTCAGCTGTTCTGGCCAGAAAAGACAGCTCGGGGGGGGCTCCTGTTGTCCATGCCCAGAAGGACCAAGTACAGAAAAGTTTTGCTCAGTGATGCTGCCCTAGAGGTGAAGAAATTCAGTGTGAGCAAAACTCGAGTTAGCTATCAGATTCTAGGAATCCTGTGTGGAATTCCAGGGAGTGTTTTTGTGAGTTTTAATGTTTGTCCTCATGTTGTATCGCCATACCCCACATGCCTAGGAACAAGAAAAGTCACTTCACTGGGAAAACCACTCTGTAGCCCACCTAAAGCACTCTGTAGCCCACCTTACCTCTCACCTTTCCCATCCCATCACTGGGTTTGTGCTGGTGCTTCAGAGGTTTGGGGGATGATAACACATCTGATACGGTGGCTGGAAAATGCACAATGTGGAAATCCTCTTTCCACACTCGTATTTCTTAGAAAATGGGTTTGTAAGATGACATGGCAGGAGTGCTGATTGTAGGTGGGGCAGAGGGGTGTGACATTTCAGACAGCTTTGCCAGCGTTGAAAGATGGTAACAAGAGCTTGTGATTGAGAAGAGCTGCACAGTGGTGAGTGGAGGCAGCCCTGTGTGCTCTACCTGTGCTGTGAGAGTGCATTTGTGTTCAAACTGAATGCTTTAGAAATGTGTTCAGAGAACAACAGCTGTGTTTGCATGCCAGGAACAACGATGAATCCTAAATTTAGTATGAAAATAATTCAGATCATCTCCAGTACCAGTTTTCTGCTGGTGAAGATTATGGTACTTAAGAAAGAAATCACTTTCAACCAGTCCAAAATATAAATGGTACTAAACTAATGGGATCAAAGTCATTATATTGAGCTTAATTGCAACTTCATGGCTCCAGATTTATTACAATGTAATTCTGTTAATACCAAAACTAGAATATTAAAGTGATGAGTCAGGTCTGTTGTTTGTAAATCTCCACTAGAGATCATTAGCTTGTATACAACTGCATAAAATTTAAGTGACATGCTGCTGTAATTTTTTCACTTGGTTTGAGAAAATCTGCATATGTTGGAGCCTCTGGGTAATTTAAATTGAAGCAGTTGAGAAAATGTCATGTAACAATGATATGAGGAATGTAGTCAAATATTAATTGTCTTAAACAGCTCAGCACAATTTGTGGTAATATAAGTAGGTGAGTCATCAGTTCTGTTACCCTGTCAATATGGTGAAACTTTAAAGAAAGCTGTAGTGTGGTGCAAAAGATGCTTTGAATCAATTTAATTGCTAGCTAGGGTAAACAACTTTGGTGTTATACTGAACAGGCATACAGAAAACTATTGTGAGAGGTTCTAATGAGAATGGGAGTCGTAAACAGTGGAAATGTTGAATGAGGGTGTGTTATTTCAGTATGGTAGTGTGGAGAAATTGTGGTGAGGCTCTAGCATGCTGGGCACAGTACAAGAAAAGATGACAGGGAGTACTTCACTGTCCCACACAATGAATATGTCACACAAAATGGCAACAGGTAAAAAAGAGGCCAGTGGGAGAAGGGCTGAGGGGGCAGTCAGGCAACCAGGGATCCACTGGGTTCAGCGCATAGTGCCAACATTTTGGTTCTTTGCATGCTTCTCATTCATTCTCTTCCCTTTTCCATGTCACCCTCTCATCCTTGATTAGCTAACCCAAATAAAAAATGTGTTAAAGAACAGCTGTGAAAACATACAAGTTTGAGTTACAGGATATTTTAGTCAGTATGACTAGGTTTCCCACCAAGAAATCTCCTCATCTGCTGTCATGCTATTAAGGCAGAAATGTGTAAATGAATTAAAGGAATTGAAAGAGGTTCAGCAAAAATATCTTTGACTTCTTGCCCCCCTTTCCTGAGTAATAAGGACTTGTTCACAGCCACAAAAGTGGTTATAGGTATGTACCGATGCACACTATTCTGTATGCCCGTTTATGAAGCACATCTCACGAAGAGATAAATGCAAGGAATTGTTTCAGCATACTTCAGTCAGGATGTTGCTCACGGTGTGCAGGTGCCCATTTCAATAGTTGTCTGCAGTGGTTCGTCCTTGAATCCTGAACTTCCCTTCAACTTTTTCTGTTATTACTTTGTCTATAAGTCTATCCCCTGAACAACGTTGTCTTTGAACTCCAGTGCATATACTCAGTGAAATTCTCACCCAAGTTTTAATCTTCTCTCACCTTGATATATTTTATGGGGTGGCACACAAGCTGAATTTAATGGTGATAAATGTGTTTCTGAGATTAAAAACTATAAACTATACATTAAAGATTAATCTGAGCCAGATCTTCATTCCCAACGTGGTAAATCTGGGGAAGTTTGATCAGGAAGGAGCCAAGGAGCCTGTGGTTTTAGCTTAGGCTCATCTCTGATGTCAAACACATGGTTTTGTTTGTTGGTTTTAAAGAGTGTCTATTAATTTTTGGTGTCTTAGCTTCTACAGAACATTTAAATCATCACTGAAGCAACTGTCCCCATTTACCTTCAAGATGTTCAAGAGCAAAGCTTGAGATGTGGAAGTAGCTGAGGGGAGGAGAAGAGCAAACAAATCAAGGCTAGAAAGGAAATCTTTCCAGCCCATCCTCCTTACTTGCATTTTCCAGATGCACATAGGGAATGAATTCATGTGTCCTTTCTCTTTCAGAAGGGAAGTGGCCACTGTTTTTGCTTATGCTCTTTGTCACCATGCAAATTTATCAAGATGTGACAAAATCAGTTTATTACACAGCTTTGCTGCATTTTTTAAAAAGCCACTTTTTTGCTGTTAAAATTCCTTATTATCTGACTGTTCTGCAGTTTCTGTATCAGAGCAGTACAATTTCGTAATCTAAATTGTAGAAATAGTGTGGTAAAATGTTTTAAAATATGAGTCATACCTGTGTTTTTGGTGGTGGAAATTGGATTATTATGATGCATATGTACATTTAAATTAGCAGTTGTAATTCAAAAAAAAATTTTCAGGGGAGTTTTCACAGTGAGATGTGCTCGTACATTTGGCCTGGGCCAGATTTTGTACTGTGCCTGTTCTTCATATTAAATGTGGTGGATCAGGGCCCTTTTTTGGGTGGATCATAAACCTGCCTAAAGGGTAAGAACTGGTACAGACTACGAGGAGCTTCCTAGAGGGGTTGCTGCAGGTATAGATATGTATGACTATAAATACAGCTTTCCTACAAATGTACACAGTCAAATTACTTTTCTAAGAACACTCCTATAACCAATATGATTAAAAAAATGTTTAGGCCTATGCTTAAGCTTACTAAATTGAAATCTTTAGGAGTGAATTTTAAGCCTATGTTGAATTAATTGAATTTAGGCTCCGGTGTTCGTGAGTCAGGATCAGTTGTCTGAGTCTTGTGTCTACCTCCCAGGAGATTACAAACTCTGAACTGCAAAAAAGACATTGCATGGAGCTGTGTATTTGTGCTTAAAGGACAGATTCTTTATCCAACCCGTAACAAGAGGCCACTGGCTTTGGGGCTTGGTTTTGGTTTGTTTTCATTCTGTTCTGCTTTTCAACGATTTTCCTCTCAAGAAAGCACAGCTGGTGAGCATTAACTAAAAACAAATGATGCTGCAAAATATCTGCTTGTTCACTGCTGCTTTTTCAGCGTAATTCTGCTAAATGCTGCTTGATTGAAGTTTTGAACTGCCCTTAACAGCATTTAACACTTAAAAGCCAAACCTGTAAACCAAATCTCCCTTCCCAGCCCAAAGCATGCAGAGGAGAATGGGGGGAGGGTTACCCTTGAGTCCTTCCCTCTGTTCAAGCTTTCTTGCCTTCCTTTCTCCCTTTAACATATTAAATTTCAAGTGTCAAATTTTTGTGGGATGCGGGTGAACTCAAATACAGGGCAGTGTTTGTGTTGTTTTTGTATTTCACCTTCCCCACCGTGCCTGCTAAAAGCAAGGGGCGGGTGTGGACAGCACAAAGCTTTATTTGTGCTGGCAGACAACTGCTGGAGACAGTGTCTCCTTATCAGCCGTGCCCGATAACACAAAATCTCCCCATCTGCCACCCGTGAGCTGTGGACAACGCGAGTGCCAAAGCTCCCAGCTGCCTGGGAAGAGGCTGCCGGTGGGAGGTGGGGGTGGATGGATAAACCTGGGGAAAAACTACAATGCTCTCCTGAAAATCACGCTGTGCCCTTTGAAATGGCAGAATTCTTGAGATAGGTGATGGCTCTCTATCGCCTGGACTGTGATTTAAATGTGATTTCTAAGGTGCCTCACTGGTTTAGGTTGCAGAGCTCAAAGACATCTGTGAGGAAAATAGATAAGTGTTATCCTTTGTCCGAGTTTTCCTTGCTGTTCGGGGATTTATTAGCAATTTTTATGGCTGGTCATAGCCTGTGTTCTTTAATATATTATTTGCAATTTCCTTACTCTAGATTGTGCCATTTGAGGAACACAACTCAAATTTTCCATCAGTTGCATCAGGGAAACCATAAATATGTCACAAGGGGTGTATTTATGTACCCTATTATGCGTCGGAAAGAATTTGGCCTGTACTGTGCAAAATTAAAACAATAATTAAGCTTTGACACAAAGGTTGGAAGGAGAACTCCTGGCTTACATATATTTGTGTGCTTATTGTGTGTCGTAATTAAATGTTAATAAAATAAGTTACAAATAAATAATCAGGCACAAATTTCTTCATACTCTAAATCACCCTAATGGAAACACTTATGCTACTTCTTAGCAGGTGTCTTAATAACTGGCGGAGGGATGAAAAGTGAGGAAAAAGGATTTAACAAAAGCGTGCTGCAGTCTGTAGTACAGTGGGCACTCAGTGGGCACTCAGGTGCCCTGGTGAGGGACAGAGGATTGTCCCTTAGAGCAGGGAGACATCAGCTGAGTGCTGACAAACCATGGAGAAGCTCTCCCTTTCAGCTTTCTGGAAGTCCCACCAGGTCCAGTGTAACACTGATGCCTTGTGTCCGTATTGGAGCATATTCCATGGCAACGGACACCATCCCTCTGAAGATCATGATGCTCACTGATCTTGGCAAAGTATGAGGTAAAAATGGAGCAATGGAAAGGCAGTGCTGGGCAGAACTGGAGTGCTGCTGACTTAGAGAGGTAAAGACCAGGGGGGAGGAAGGAGAACTGGGAAATAGCCAGAAAGTACAGAAAATACAGAAAATCTGGTGCCCAGGTGTGTTGATTTGGCACGGCCTGGTTTTTGGCAGTGGGGGAGGGCCACAGAAGTGGCTTCTGTGAGAAGCTGCTGGAAGCTCCCACCATGTCCAACAGAGCCAATCTCTGATGGCTCTGAAGATGGATGTGCTGCTGGCCCAATTAGAGAGGTTGGTAACACCTCTGTGATGACATATTTAAGAAGAAAATCAAAACAGCTCAGGCACAGTTTTTTCCAGGGGGGGCAAGGCGCTGTGCAGCCAGGGCCATCCCAGCACAGCCTGCAGCAATGGACCACAGCCGCCACCATCTCAGTGCAGCCCGTGGCGAGCCTTGCCTGCCTGGCTGCCCCACGCCATCCGTGCCGCGGGTGGAAGGGCAGGGGCGGCGGCGGAGGCTTCTCCTTCCCAGTGCCCCGCACGAAGAAAGGCATTAAACAGCGCCAGCAGCACAGTGGCCGCCACCGGCCGCACGGTGGCCGTGGGGCCACCTGGCCGGTAGCGGAAAGATGGCGAGTGACTCCCCGGCACGGAACCTAGACAAGATCAACCTCCCGGTGCTGCGGGATCCTGCAAGAATCTTTGAATTGGTAGATTGACTTGGTGGCAATGGTACCTACGAGCAGCAGTTTTTCTTCTAGTCAGAGAAGAGGAGGAAGTGAGGACATGTGAGGGAAAACAACATGGCAACACCAAGGTCANCTGCAGGCCGTGGTGAGAACTATGGTGAAACAAACTGTCCCCCTGTAATCCATGAGGTCCACGGGGGACGCAGAAATCCACTTGCAGCCCATGAGAGAAGTGCTCACGCTGGAGTGGGTGGATGCCAGAGAGAGCTGTGATCCATTGGGAGACCTGAATGGAGAGAGAGGGCCCCTGAGATGGAGGGCCTTTGCTAGAGCAGCCTAGACTGCACCCCATGGATGAGTGACCCCATGCCACAGCAGTTTTGGGAAGACTGTTTGCCCATGCAGGGGACCCCACAGCACAGCAGAGAAAATACTCCTCTCCCTGAGCGAACAGAAAAAGATCTTGGGTGATGAACTGACCAAAACCCCCATGCCCTGTCCCCATGCGCTATCAGTGGAAAAGAGGGAGGGGCTGATGGGGAAGAAGGTGTTGTAAAGCCTTATTTTACTTCTCATTATCCTCCTCTGACTATGTTAATAATAAATTTGCTTAATACCTTTAAATTTGAACCTGCTTTGCCCTTAGAGTGTGTTTATCCCAGTCCTTAACTCATGAGCCCTTCGTTAATTATTTTTTCCCTCTCCTCTGCTCAACTATAGCAGAAGAGGGTGAGCAAATGACTTTTGTGGGTGCCTGGCATTTGGCCAGTGTCAAACCACACCAGCAGGTAGGATACAAACAGTGGCATCAGGATATTAACAGTGGCATCCTACTTTTTCCTCCTTTCCAGACTCCCCTCTGTGCACCAGGCGTGCAGCACTTCCGCAAGACTTTACATTTCCCTTTCTTGAGGCATTGTGGCTTCAGATCCTTAATGAGCTGGCTCATCCCTTGTGAGAAAAACTAAGTTAGCACTAGAGATATGTCCTTGACTTATTTAATGGTGTGGAATCACATCTCTGTCTCCTAACACTGTATTTTTTTAAAAAATCTGACTTTAAAACTGCCTTTGAGCCGTTGGAAACATTAACATGGATTGCTGAATATAAGTGCTTTTTAATAAGTTGAAGGACAAAATTATTGAAACATAAGGTAGCTCAGTATCTTAGGTATGTATATAAAATAACAACAAAAAAAAAATTCCTAAGTTCTGGTGACATCAGTTCTTATGAAAACTTGCTTTGTCTTTCACCCAGCCTTAATTTTGCTGATTGTGGTTCCCCCTCCCAGTCATCTCTGCTTTTATAACATGAGATAAAAATACATTCTTCATAGATTAATGAAAGCCATGAACATGAGGTGCTGTTAGAGCTTTACAAATTTATTTTAAAAATAGTATTGTCGTTTGGCAAATAAGCGTTGTGTGCTAAGAGCTGCTCTTTTGTGTGAGCCATATGTAACATCACAGTTAATAACATTTAGTGTTATCAGTTGCTAGATGACTTTATCTCAACTACAAAAGCCTGTTTGCAGAGAGGAGGCAGCCTTGCTGGTAGTGCCAGATTGTTAAATAACAACAGGTTGCCAAAACTGAATGAACTTTTCAGCTGCTAATGATGTCCAAATTGCTCTCAAAAATGTATGTGCACTGGAGGAATGCTCACAAGCATAGGGTTGTGTGTGGTTACAGATATTTCTTTGCCTTTGTCCTTAACCCAGCAGTGACACCATTAGAATGAATATATCTGTATGTATAATAACACAGTTATTTTGTGTTATTAATAGCTGAATAGTTACTCAATAGGTATTTTAATTAATGTAATTAACCAAATATATATTTAAGCAATTTTTAGGTTATTAGCTATTATGTTAAATAGCCATTTAAGCTATATTGTGGCCCTCTTGGTGAAATGCAGCTCTGTGTAAGAGGAGTCGCTGTGGTTGTGCTGCCAAAGTGTCCCCCTGGGTGTGACTGTAGCATAGGGAAAGGAAGGTTTACAAATGGGCCTTTTTTAAACTACTGGTGCCAAAAGGGGAGACACAGGAATTAAACTCTGACATGTCAATTGAGCAGTATTTTTTTAATTCATTTTTTTCTTTTCTTGAAAAATAATTTTCTGTAATGTGTCAGATATGAGGAGCTACCTTTGGGTGAAGAGGTCTTAGAGTAGACTTCAAATGGGAAGATGATTAGTTAAAAGTATGTTCAGGAGGGTGGCTGGAGTTGGCCCAGGTGTGGAGCTGTGTTACCCAAAAGCTGCAGTTTCTCTCCGGGTGCTGCTGCAGCCCAGAGGAAGCACTGGGTTTCCTGTGCAAAGCTTGCTCCCTTGCCCTGGAGCGTCTCACCTTGGATTTCTTAGCCTGGTTGGGAATTTAGTACAAAGAGCCATTCTTGTGAATCAAATGTTTTCTTTGCAATTTTGCATTCCAGCTCAGCAATTCATTCTTCCTTTTTCTAATGGCAAGGACATTACTGGAGTTCACATAACTTTGGGAAAATTGTTAGTTCAGGTTCTTCTGGGGGGCTTGAATGTTCAAGTTCCAGTCCATTGGGGATTGTTTTAAAAATACAACTCTTGGTATACCTAATATGCAGTAGAATTAGTGGGATGTTCAGAAAAACAGTTAATATCCCTGAATTTAAACGTTTTTCAAAGGTAAACATTTAAAGGTATGAAAGGCTTTTTCAGTAGCCTAGCTAAAGCTAATGATATGTCTTCAGAGTATTCCTCTTCCCATCTCTTGCATTATTAGACTCTTCTCAGCAGTATGTGTATGATCTCAAATGAAAACAGCATTTTGGAAATATGATTTGAACATTTGAATGTGCTGTGGAGTGTTTTGGGTGCATCGAGTCTGTGTGTGTGTTTCAGGTGGGGTGCATGGCCACATCCTCAGGTTGAAAGAGTCCTTTCCCCTCTGGAAGCTGGAACTCGTGCTATTTTTATTCCTGCTTTGTAAAATACGTAGTAAAAATGTAAGATGTGATTAAAGGAGAGTGCCAGCATTAAGGTACATACCATGTGGTTAATAATGGTTCTATTGAGCTAGGCTGCCTGAAAATTGTCAGTCTTCAATTTTAGAGTTCTACCTTTGTCCCATAAACTATTTCAAAACTAGGATCATTTGTTTTTCACAATTTAATTTTTATTCATTTAGGACTATGCACAGCTACATGCACTTTTAACTTAAAATGCTATTACTACAATTTTTTTTCACAAGTTCTTACAGCCAGCACTCCAGAAAACACAATTTTTATTTAGTATTGTTGGACTAACCTGTTCTGAATTTGTTGTAGGTTTGAACTGCTGTCGGGTAGAATAAAAAGAATATAGTTCAATTTTCAAGTTGCAAAAACACATTTAGTATGTGCAATTTAGCAGCTGTTGCAAACACTTGAGGGCATTTTCTTCAGCATTTGAAAACTCCCTGTAGGAGTGAGACAGGAGACATTCATTTAGCATTTCAAGCTTGAAAAATAATTTAACCTTTCTTTAAATTGTGTTTTGAAGTTTGGGATTAACACTGTGCCTAGCTACACAGGTGGTTACATTTTACATATTCCTTTGTCTAGGAAAAAAAAAGAGACCACATGGTCAGTTAATGGCTTTAAACACTCCTAGTCCTCACTTTATATCTTCCTAATGGGACCTCAGAGATTGTGGGAAGATACTCAGAAAATTGTTGTTTATTGTGTAAGACTTGTAAGATGTGTTGTATTCTGTGTCCCAGAACTCATGAGGTATTTTTGCTCCTGCTTATTAATCGTGGTTAATGAATTTTACAGCTTCATCCCTTAAGATTTAACATCTATAATTCTGCTGGAATTTCTGTGGAAAAAATGAAAACTAAGATCACTGATGTAGAGAAAATGTTGCTTTATTAATGGAATGTGAGGGCCCTTTTTTTGTAATTTTTAATAGGTAAAATTATGAATGAGGTTTGTTGTCAAGAAGTAGACTCCTTATCAAGTCACTGAAGTGGATATAAGCTAAAGAAGCTTTTTAGTCTTTCAGAATGCTTTCTAGGCTTTTTTGCAGCCACTTTGGGGAAATACCGTAGTGAACCATGGGCAACACAAATTGAATGTGATGCTGGAATAAATGACGGAAAATCCATTAAGTCAGTGGTGCATCATCAGAGCAGACAATTCTAGCGCATAAAACGAGTCCTTAACTGGGTATTTTGTGCTTTGTAATGATTTTTTTTTTTTTCCCCAAGTAGTTTTAAAAGTATCAGCTAACAGATTTGATAGATTAACACAGAATTATAGATTAAAGTCATGGAATGGTTTGGGTTAAAAGAGACCTTAAAGGTCATCTGGTTCCACCCCCCTGCCAGGAGGGGACACCTTCCACTAGGCAGTATGTGTAAATCTGCACTTGGCACATAAAACAGATCTTGATAAAACCACTGGGTGCTGTACGATTTTGAGCACTTGTAAGAAATCTGTCAGGTTTATAAAATGTTAACACTACAGTATAGGCACAGTACTTTTTCTCCCCTCCATTTGAAAGTGCTAGTAAGGTTTTTAAGGCTACTACTCTTTTATCATGTAAAGAGGAAAAGTTTCCTTTAAAGTTCTTACCCTTTTAAACCAGCATGTGCAACAAAATTCATCTGTTTGGAATTCTTAAAGATAGCAGTAACTGGTACAAGACTTCACAGCTTTATTCCAGTTCCTGTGGCGAAAAGATTTCCACTGAAAACACTCCAGTCACAGAGATTATTCTTGCTACTACTAGGTGGAAATTTTATTATGTTCCTGAAATTCTGTGCAAGCTTTGCAGGCCAGGATATAGGGTTGGGATATAGGGGTGAGATGGTTTGAGATGCTGGGGATCAGTGTTTGGGTCTCCAATCTTAAGTGCTATCAGTGAGGCATTTCTGGCAGATACTTAATTCACTTCGATTAAATTAAACTTAAGACATCTGAAGATGTTGTTTATATATTTCGGGGGTGTTTGTATGCATACATATGGGAACACACACACTGCCTTCCAGTCAGCCAAATCCTCCTCCACTAACTTATTTGCAGAGGAAAAGGTTATGTTTCCTCTAGATTTTTGAAGGTGTTTTGTTTAGTTTTTTCTTCCAAAGGACTTCCTAAAAAGAAGGGCTAAGAGAGTGTTGCAGGAAAAGCGCTGTTGGTTACCCCTAAGTGCCATTTTCAATTCTAAGACACAGAAGGAGCTGGGATGTAAAGGTCAGAAGTTGCCAGTGTAATTCATGTTAACACAGCATGATGAATGTTGTGTTATAAACACAGTAGAAACTCTCTGTCTTGTTTGAGATCGGGAAATGTAGTAACTTCTCATGCTTGGTAGAGTGGTCTGAAGAGTGGTTTGGCATTACTGTTTTAAACCTCACAGATAAAGAAGCTCAGTGTGAAACTTTGCAGCCGCTTACTATGGGTGAAATGTAGAAAATTCTGCCTTGGCTTCTATTGATTATCCTAATTGCCTGAAGATACAAAGGTTTTCCCAGTACCATTACTATCTTTATGACTGATCGATAGAATACAGAATCTTCGTTAATAAACAAAACATTGTATGTAAATGGAGATGCTGAAAAATTAACTCTTTCTTTTCTTTCTCCTGTTTTTCCAGCGGAACCCCTGCCTTTAATGGACTTGTGCCGAAGATCAATTCGTTTTGCTCTTGGTAGAGACCGCCTGCATGACATAGAAATTCTACCTTTGCCTCTGTCTCTGAAAAACTATTTACAATACCAATAATACATCTAGAACCCTCTGGCCTCACATTGGACTTCATCAATGCAAATGGCAGAAAATTGTTTACAGCAAAATAGAAATCTTTGTGATGGACACTTAAGTGTTATTTAATTTTTAATATATTTTTTTTTTCTGAACCAGTGAAAGCAGGTCACTGTGGGGGACTACTAAAGAATGTGAAAACATTGATTTGATTGAGGTTCATGTGTTACCTGTTGCCTGTTGTGTTTACAGTCCTGAAGGCTATAATTCCCATCTCTCATACATTGATTTATCTTTGTTGCCTCTGGTAAATGCCAATAGAAAATATGACCTGCAAGATTCACTGTCCTGCAAACAGAGCATTTTTCAATATTATGATTTTTATTTTTCTTTCTCTCTTCTACAATTTACCCCAATAAATAAAAATAAATTAGCAAAGGAAAAGTCTTGACAGTAACTTTTGAAATGTATTTAAACCTTGTCTTTGGTATCCAGAGTTGTTGAGAGTTCTGCGTGTTCAGAGTGCTCAACATAATTAGGCCTATAATATTTAAAAGATACAATGTTTTTAAAAAGCAGATTATTGTCTAGAAGAAGAGAATGTGGTTTAAAAACATTAGAGGAAAGAAACATTTTATGTTTCAGATCAGTTTCTGGACTTGGTAACAGTAAGGTGCAGTTCGTTGTTTTCAAGACCAAATCTAGTCCTTCCAAAGTTCTGCAGTTTATAACAAAGTGTTCAGTGTCCCAAGAATTTAGGATATTCATATTTTAGGAAGCTTGTCACTTTTTTTTTTATTTGAACAAATTTATAATTTTTATGTGGTATGAAGTCTAAGTACTTTGTTTTCTTTTTAATGTATGTGTGGTTATAATGTTTATTTATCTGTTTAGTGTTTGGAGTTCTCATGTAACTGTTTCCCATCATGGGGTGACTGGTTCTGGTTTTTTTTCCCCAGCTCCATCTGAAATGTATCTATTTTTCAGGCTCATCCCTTTTTTTTTAAGATGCTGCTTTCTGTTTGCATTTCTTACATGTTTCAAGTTACCTGCCTGAATCAGTTATCTAGTTTTTAAACTGGAAGTTGTTGTTATGGCAGAATGTCAAATGTTTAGACTGAGCTGCCTTCAGCATATTTTAATGTGAATTTACTGATGAATGAGGAGAAAATTTCTAATAAAGTCTACTGTCCAAAGTAAAACTCCCATCTCCTTTGACGAAGTATAAGAACTGCTTATAGCCAAGAGCTGAAGTTCAGTTCCTTGTGCAGCTTTGCAAATTTTTCTGTTTGGTTCTTCTGTGGGATTGCTGCTCTGGGCTCCTGTTTGAGAGACATAGCAGGCAGTGGCCTGTCCCATTCTTGATTTATCTCATTCAGCCTGAGTATGGCCATGCTCTTGCTTTCAACACCATTCTGGTTAGATTCCTCTGAACAAAACCGCACTTCTGTGCCAAGCTGCACTTTGGGACTTGGTGCTTTTGAGGCAGATTGGAGATTGCCTGCTGTGTGCAGTGATGATCCAGGCAAAGCCACTGACCCACAGATGGCTGCCCTGCTCTCAGTCACCTCTGGAAACAGAATTGCAGTTCCAGCTGGAAAAGAGAAATATGAGATACAACAACACAAGCAAGGGTGGAAGCAACAAGGACAAGGTAAGACAGGGATGTAAAAATTAAATAACTAATATTTGCTTGTCTGGGCTTAACTGTAAGCTTCAGCATGGAATTATTTTGGACTTGCTTTCACTTAAGGTGAGAGGTACATACTGCATTCCTTCCCTTAATCTTACAAAGGGGAAGAAACTACAGCAATGATCCATATTTCTTATTTTTTCCACTTGCTTTATTTCACATAAACCTTTTGTCTCAGTAGGGGCATGGGAAGAAGGAGCTATAAAAGTACAATAGTTCACACAAAAGGCAGAACAAAGGTGTGTCAAGTGATTGGTCATAGGCAAGGTAAGCAGCTGTTCAGGAATGGCAATTGTGGTAGACCTTATTTTTCCACCACTGAAGTCCAGGTTAGGTAACCATTCCCTAAAATTAGTGTTTTACTGTGTGTACAGACTTCATGTTCCTTTGAATAACTGCAGTAACACAACTGTTCTTTCACTTGACCCAGACAAACAGCTTTTTAATGTTATGGTAAAGTGGGAATTGATACCATAAGACAAATTAATGGTGCCTCTGTAGGTTAATTAACCTAATTACTTTACAGTTGTATTGGAATTTTAGTTGGTGCCCCTTCTGTGATGATTTCTCTAAAACAAACATCCTTATTTTATACTTTTAAATATTTTTTCTAACACTTAGTGTCTTCCAAGGCATGATATTCTACAGGAATGATTATTTTATTCTTTTACATGTTATGATTCTGTGGATGGTAGATATACTCCTTCATATGGGATTAGGGCCATGTTTTTGGGGATCAAAGTCTGTCTGATACATTTTCTTGGTCTGCAGAAGCCTTGTAATGAGAATGCACCATGGAGACTATTAATGGTACCTCAGTGCTCTTCCTAACCATCCCTGGGCAAATGGATTCTCTTCCAAGAGGGTTTATAGGAAACATGGAGTACAGGTAAGAATGAATCAAGCATTGAGGCTAAACAAGTAGTCAGAGAATCTCCTCACAGAGAGTACCAGGAAGAGTCTCCTATGTGCCAGTGAGCTCCAGGCTGGGTGCCGTGTCCCTCACATTGATTCTCCAGGCTCCCTTTACTGGAATGCAAACATTTACTGTCTGCTTCAGGAGGGAATTGAGCAATAATTTATAAAGTGGCCATGCATTGGCTTTTGCCCAAATCAGAGGTCAAACACTAAATTGTTACCTTCCTTCAACCAAAGTAGTTGAAACTTCTCAGAGATAGAAGAGAACCTTTGCTTCCGTACTAGAACAGCTCATCCTTAAATTATGCCCCATTAGCCAGAATGGCCCCGAGAACAGTTGTGGGAAAAGCTGTAAGTCAATGGGAGGGCCTTTCACGTGCAAACAGTTTTTTTCTGGGCAGACTGTTCAGCTGTGAACTTAAAACCATGAGGAAACTGTTTCCTGTGGCATGGCAAAAGAGACTCCTATCCCTAAATGAACTGAAGAAAGATTCTTTTTTAGAGGTGGTAAACTGACTGATAATCACAGATTTTGTCTCTTTATGTTGTCAGTGAGAAGGAAAGAGGGGCTGGGGGAGATAAGTGTTCTAAAGGTTTATTTAGTTCTTATCATTCTTCTTTTAGTTCTATTAATAAAGTTTTCTTTATACTCTGAAACTTTGAGCCTGCTTTGCCCTTTCTCCTAATCCTTATCTCACAGAAGAAAATTAGTAAATAATGGTGTTTGGCCAGCGCTCAACCCACTATGCTGCACTACTTTGAGATTTGAAGTGAGGTCTTCCTTGCCTTCATATTTTTAATTTCCAGCCACTTCTGACTTTCATCACATGAAAAAACAGACAATCAATGTGATGGTTTTCAGCTTTCACTGTGTCCCTGTGCCTGAGCAAAAGGAGTGCAGTTTCTCTAGACATGATGTAGAAGTGAATTTCAGAATCACAAGATATTCTGCATTGGAAGGACGCACAAGGATCATTGAGTCCGACTCTCAAGTGAATGGCCCATGTGGGGGTCGAACCCACAGCCTTTTATTAGCACCCTGCTCTGACCAGCGGAGCTAATCTCACACCCAGTGTTCCCATGGCTGGTAAACTGAGGGAAACAGGAGCTCTGTAATGCAAAACACAGGAGTCTATTGGTATTATTTGAAGGAAAAGGATGCATGCGTGGGAGCTGCAACCAAATTGCAACCTCTATGATGGGTACATGGTAATTAGTGGGTTGCAAAAGGAAATATTTCACCTACTCTGCATTTGGTTCTCTAATTGGCCCCTTCCTAGGAATTTATGATGGTTCAGAATCCCTTCTGTTGTAGCTGTGGTTAAGATTTGTGGGAACATATATCATAGCCTCTCTTCTTTACTTTATCAGTATTGCCATTCTCCAGCCTTTTGCAACTCGTGAGGTTGGGGAATTGCTTTATCACCCTGGAGGTGTTGCTTTGGTGATCACAATGCATAGATGCTGTAACCTGAGTGACACACTCAGCTTTTACACTTACTAAAACTGCAATTTTGTAATACCTGCATTTGGAGTCAAATTTGAGAAGCTACGGTCCTCTGATGTAGCAGCTGTCTCACCTATCCCACTAATAGGCTGACAGAGTCTGTTCTACAAAGGCTTTATTTCTGCCTCAGATTGAACCACTGGGGATGTGTTGAAATGTCAGCATTCTCATCCAGAGACAATGTAGTACAATCTGTAGGGAAACCATGAAGTTTTATTTTAGTCTTTACTTGTAGTCTTTCTGGTGTTCATGTTTTTATGTCAACAGATAAACTCCTGCTGTTGAGGTAGGACCCAACTTTGGAGCAGTTTCTCAGTGCTCACTTGAAGCTGGGAAAAGCTGTTACAGAGCAGACATGTACAAATCATTTAAGTGTTTTTGATAGTTATAAAAGAGCAGCAAGCCAGAAATGCTGTAAAATTTCCTTCTCATCTCCATTACAGTTGGTATTGTTAAACTATAACCATATGTTCTCCTGTCAGTGGCAGGCGCTGCACAGCGAGCTCTGTATCAGCTCCAGCAGAGCTCATCCAGGTGCAATTCCCACTGACATCAGCAGGACATCTGCCTGAGTCAGCACTGCTGCTTTTGGTTCCCATGTAAAGATCCCCAGACATTTCCAATACATTGTATTGAGCCATACGTTATTACATGTAAGCAATGTCAAGCAGATGGTTTCTGCAGCAGTTTTTCTAATTTGGCAAAACATGCTGGCAAGTGTAGTTAGGTGAACATTGTGAGAAAGTTGAACGAAAAAATGCGTCTCTGAGGCTGAGAGCAGCATTCAAAGGGGAAGCCAGACTTCTTGGTTCTTTGGTGATGGTTTTCCATTTATAAACTTTTAGAATCTCAGTGGTTTTTATTCTGTATGCTTAAAGGAATGTAGGATCTTTATCCACTCCTGTTTATCTCAAAAGAATGTCTGGTGATCATTAAGTGAAAATCCTTTTGTTTGCTTGATTCAAAAAGACACCAAAAAACCTCCTTCCTCCTTATAAAATGTTCTCTGTAGACATAGAGCCATGGGAAATATACAATACACACCAGCCTGGATGCCCCTCCACATCCTGGTGTTTTTCTTTTTCTTGAGGTAGCAGCTGTTGCTTCAGACAGGATCTGTGTTCTGCAGGCATTGTCTAAAATAGAAACGTTTTGTAACATCTGCAGCAAAGCTGAACTCTGCTGAAGGTATGTTGAAGCAAATTTGGGTGTACTGTGGTGGGGGCAGAGAACAAAGGATCAGAGCTTAGGAGAATAGTGTTTGCCTTGTTTTCTTTTTTTAGCCCCACTATAGAGTACAAGTAAATTCAGAGGGGAAAGGTGTAAAGAAAAGTTGTTCATGCTTCCATCACCATCAGGTGTTTAATGTTGATGTTTAAAGCTTAAGCATCTTCCCCACTAAACCTGTGTTGCACAGCCGTAACATCCCAAGGCTCTACCATTCACTGCTTCAGAAGCCTCTGAACGTCTCTGGGCTCCGCAGTTGTGTGTAATAGCAACCCCATTCCACATCTTGTCCTGTAGACCCTAATTCATTAACTTCTGGGCAAAAAGCACAGCTGCTCTGTCATCATTGGCACTGCTGCAGGAACATGTGGGGGTACCCAAACCAGCTTCCATCCTCGGCAGAGAGAGCCCAGCCCTTGGCAGAGCAGAGCTCAGTGTGGGGCAGTTCCTGCCAGGCAGCAGAGGGACAGCAGCACGAGCACATCTGCAGCCAGTGATGGATGGCTGAGCTCAAATGGGTCTGCATTTCACTTGGGAGGCAGCCTTGCAAATCCTGTTCAAAACTGGTGTCGGGATCAGGTACTTGCAGTTTCATTTGTGTAACTGTGAAAATTTGTAAGGTATATATAGGCTCTGATCTCTGCAGGTGACAGTAGATGTAAAAGCAGAGCTCATGTTTTTAATAACTTTAATATATTAGTGGTGCTTAGTGGAGACATGTACGTTGGATTTTCATGTACTGTTTTTCCCTGCCTTTTGAAAGCTACAGCACGAAAGGCAGATGTCTTCAGACTTCTAAGGAAAAGCAAACAAAACACATAAATGAGCTGATATTTTATTTCTGCCAGTCCTCATGTATGACAAGTGGTACTGCCAGTTTTGAATACCAGTCACAAGCCAGCATCACAGAGGCACTTAGCTGAGATCAGAGTCTTCTCCGTGGTGCCTGCATTGGTTTCCTCCATATTTACCAATTTTTTTAAGAAGAAAAAGGTATTTTATGAAGTTATTCAAACTGCAAGCTTAACTTGAAAATGCATTATTCTAATGAATAAAATGCTTATATCACACTTAAGACTTTATTAGCCGAGACACAAGAAACTGCTGTACACATACCTGGGAAACTATTGAATGTTTTTAATGGGAGAATTTCTCGTTTTACTGAGAAAATCAGTTTGGCAAGTGCACTGCTTCTTATGTAGCAAAATGTGAACAGCAGTAAGGCATGGGGCCAGAATTTCAGTATATGCATTTGGAAGTGACTTCTCAAGCATAGTAAAGGTACTCGTGACATTATTTTGGGGACTGAAGTTTTCCTTTATTTGGAGATAACTTTTAACTTTTGGGAATTGGTAAGATTTGGATCCTTCTAAGCTATTCTGTCAGGGCTCGTCTAGAGATGAACCAAACCAAAACCCAACTCCCTCCCATAAATGAAGCTACCTGGGTAAACGGTCTGGCATGAGGTGCTGCTGGTATTAAAATGTTTCCCAAGTCCTACCATCTAATTGCATAAATAAACCTCCATTGGAAAAAGCCATCTAGAAAAGGAAAGGATGTTTTGAGTATTAAATTGGCCTCCAGAAGTTCTGAGATTAATTCCAAGTTGTGCCAGAAACTTCTATGTTCTTAATTATTTGCTGATTCTCCCTCCACCCCTGCCTCTACCATTTCTTGTGTACATCAAAGACAGCAGTCCAATTTTCCAACTATTCTTTGACCCTAAGTTTTCCTGATACAAGTAAAACCACCCAATTAATTTATTCATCATTTCTAATCTTGCTGTATCTTTTACCTCACTAGTCTTTGAGACTCAGGCTGTGTTCCCCAAGCTGAGCTTCATGAAAATCCACTTTGTAATTTCATTCTTCTCCTCACCATCCACTTTGGGGAAAGCATCTTTATTATATGTAAAGTGAAGCATCTTCACTGTTCATGACTCCAAGAGCCCACTCAAAGGATGTTGGGACATGTCACATTGGTGACTTGCTGTTGAACTGACCTAATTAGTTTTTAATTTAATAGCTGTCCAGTTATTAAGGTCAGTGCCCCCAAATGGCCTCATTCTGCACATATACACAAAGACACAAGTGACCATTCCTAATTTGCAGTTAATACACCTTTTGTCTTGTGTGTTTGCCTTTTATATGCAATTTCCCTTGTCTCTTCTACTGGGGCCTCAGTCTGGGAAACAGTAGGTGCTTCAGCCTTCTGTGAGGCCAGTTTAATTTGCCTTCTAAGAAGGCTCAGCAGTATTTAAAGTGAGAATTTGTTTTAGATCAAAGTTCTTTGAGCTGTCACAAGAGCATTGCACAAGACTGGAATAAATATGAATTTTAATAATAGAGCTGCTTAATGTTGAAGTTTAGAACTCCATGCTTCAGCTGCTCTCACATCATTAACCCTCCCCACTAAAGAATGTTATACACAACTTTACTATCAGTGTTTACACTCACATAAAAATAAGAGAAATAAATCTGTAGTTGTAATACTGAAATTTCCTCCTCTCTGAGATTCGTGACTTCCAGCTTCCTGCTGAATCTGAGCTGAATAAAAAGAGATCTGGAGAGGCTGGTTCCTTGCATTGCTTGGTATTCCCATCCCCCACAGAAGTGGGAACAAATGTTTTTAATTACCAAATAACCAATGATAAATGGACAGCTGGGATAGGAACCTCTCCCAGGATGTTCAATCATGTGCACTGAAAGGTGAAATAAATGGGGTTTTTTTCCAGAACTTTCTCTCTCTAGAAAGATCTCCTAAACATTTATCTTCTGAACATGTGCAGCCATGAGAAGATTCTTCTAATCCTTTTGAAATACCAGCCTTTTGGATCAGGCAACGTTGTGACTTCGGAAAAGGAAGGACACTCTATATCATGTCCTCTTTTTATTTATTTTACCTTTAGTTAAGGCTTTAAAGTGTTGTTTGATTTCTGGTTTTGGAATTTATTTGCAGAAACAGAAAAATACGCTGTTTTGTGAGTTTCCTTAGTGAATCAAAAAGTTTTTATGGTCTTGCTATAATTACACAAATTAGAGGGTCAAATGCTGTCTTCTATGAGACCAACTGAATGAAACTGAAAAGCAGAGACACTTCAGACACAGAAACGTTTCTCCAAAATACAAACACCAGTTTTCAAAATTAAATTCAGATTAAGAACTGTTTAAACTTGAAGAGTTCTTAAACTGCACAGAAATTTGAGAATTGATAAATGTACTGGTTCTATGCCCTGTTATAATTTTTCCCGTTCCTGAACCACCAGCAGCTCCTGTGTGTTCTGCCGAACCCACCTTTCCTCTCTTTTATGACTTACTGAATCTTTCCTCTCTTTGTTGCCAGGTACAAACCTCTTTGATGATATAATTGATTAACTTATGCAAGATAAACTTGTATCATGAGTTTGAAGCTGTAGCTTGCTTTGAGGATCAAAGCTTCAGGCTGCATATCCTGAAAGCTAGTCTGGCTTTTAGAGTATGGCATTAGTCACATTAAAGATACTGTCTTTGTAAATTTAATCCTGTATATATCGTGCAGTAATGGTGTTTATGTTCACACCATCCCTTCTTACAGAGAAGCTAACTAAAAAGAGCAGATGTCATATATTTAATCAAGTTCTTTCCCTTTCATGGTTTTCCTGTTCAAAGAAAACAAAGATGAAAGTTCTGAGAATTTAAGTCCTCTGCTGTTTGCACAGAGCTCCTTTTTGAATGGTTTTGTAGGCTTACACCTACTCTGCTGTCATGCAGAAACATGGTAGTGATAGGCTCACTGCCTCGTCCTTAGCAGCAGGAGCTTACTATGAATTTCTGTAATGGAGAAAAGGAATTCAGGTGCAGGAAGGGGCTTCCTCTGGCCATCGGAGGTGCGACTAAAAGGGAGCTAAGCTGGTGCTTCCCTCCTGTGGAGGACTACAAGAACTAACTCCACAGTTTGTGGGGATAGAAAAGGCCTCTCCTAGGGTGCCCTGCACTCTTACGCAGATGTACCCCAGTTATGTTTCCCCGATCGGTTTGTTTAGCTCCCTGCCCCTTTCCCGGAGCAAGCCACCAAGCCAGGGCTCGTCCTCGCCGGGACCGCGGTGCAATGGTGGCGGCCGGGGAGAAAGCAGTCTCCTTTCCTCAGTTCTCCATGGGTCCCCCCGTTGGCCATGTGCCCTGGTCCCTCCTGTGTACCACCTCTGAGGCCCCAGACCATTGGACTCCGATGCTCCGCCCGCCCCCTGCCTGCCTGGGAAAGACCCTTGTTCATTCCTAGTTCGGGCGTTCTCTGTTTCTGGTCTCCTTCGTGGGTGGTTGCAATAAATCCCGTGGAAGACGATAAGAGAACCCTTCCCGCTTTTCTCTTCATCGGAGGATTCCAAAGCTATCCGGTGTGTGTGTGTGCTTGTGGAGAAGCGTGTCCGTGATGCTGAGCGACTTCTAACTGGAGGCATTTCTGGAAGATAGCAGCACCTTACCAACAGCACAGACCACCGTCCCTATACCCTCCCTCTCAGCCGCCATACAGGTGCAGGGTGGGGCTTCCCCCGGCCATCGGAGATTTCTTGGGGTTTGCTGTGTTTTCTTGTGTGGTGAGTAATGGGAACAGGTTGAGGCAGGGGCATTAAAAATCCTGGTGATGCTGACTGACAGGTGAGGCTATGGAGGCATTAGCCAAGGCTGGGAATGCTGCTGAGCCTCTGCCTGCCCTTTCCCAGATACGTGCTGCTGATCATGGCCAGTGCCATGGCCCTGTAGCTCACGCATTACTCTGAAAGGGGGGACCTCTCCCCTGAGGCACCTTGCCAGGTTCCTGGAGATGCTGCTGTGCCTGGCTGATGAGACGAACGCTGACTGGGCTTTATTGCCAAAGTAAAGCTCATCAATTTTCTTATAAACCCCAGCAATTTGGTCTTCAGGGCTTTGTCATTCATTTTCTGCTTACGTTGGTTTAGAGGTGCTTGATCCCAAGGTGATGGGTGCCAGGAGTGCACCTGTGTCCTTTTTCCCCACTTTTCTGTCCTAATTGTGAGAAATAACTGGATTTTGGTTGTTTTCCACTGCAGTTCACTGCAGATCCCAAAAAACCCATTGGAGGAAAGATCACTGCTTGTCCTTCCACCACCAGGTGAGAGTAGAGATGGTCATATTTCAGGAGCCTGGTTTTGGAATGTTTTACAGAATTGGCCAAGTAGCTTTTACTTCTGGGGTTTCCGTGGCAGGTCTAGCCTGTACTTCAACTTAGTGCCACTCTGAGCTCTCAGTCTGCAAGGAAACGAATGTTCTGGGAATTTCTTACAGCTCTACTTAATGGTTTGTGGATTATGATGATTTTCTGGAAGTAGGCTATCCATCCTGACCTGTTTTCTTCCCACTCCCTGTCAGACTGTACCTGCAGGAAGGCTGAAGTGAGACCAGGATCTGTAAAATCTATGACTCTCCCTGTCTCCCTGAGGCTGAAGCTGATGGAATGGGAGATGCTAAAGACTGAAAACTGCTTTTTTATTCCCTGAATCCCAAGACTCTGTAAGACACTTCTTTCTTTGTGGCAGCTTGGGGATATTTCCCAACGCATTGGGCAGAGGAACCTGTTGTGTGTCAGCATAGGAACCATCAGGACGTACCAAGCACAGCTGGAGATGTTGGGAAGAGATCTCCCTCTAGGCTGGAGTCAGAGATTAGGTCAGTGTGATTCCTTGGGAACATTTCCATACGACCATACTCTTCGTGTTTTCTGGAATCCCACCATGGACACGGTGCAGTAAAATCTTGGTGGCCACAGTTCAGAATTTGGTGAAATTGAAGTAAAGTTGAAGAGTTTGTCCACTAAGATAAGTGGTGATTTCTAAAAGAAAGGAGAGCGGTATTCCACCCAGCTGGCACTTTTGTGAGCTCTGTTTTTGCCACGTCCGCAATATTGTGGCCGGGCTCTGCGAGAGTGGAAAGCTTTGTTAGGGCAAAGGACTTCGTGCTGCTGTTTGAGTGTGGTGCAAAGAAGGGTTTGCACTTGGAAGAGGAAGATCAGCGCAATCTTTTTGTCCTGGCACAGTTGGTTTGAGAGCAGGGACGTTTCCGACTTGGCCCTGCCCTGGGGGTGGTTTGGAGCTGGACTCGGTGCGTTTCGCTCTTTTGCGAGTCCACAGCGCCGTCGGGTGGTTGTTTTCATGAACGCTGACAGTGCCCAGGAAAAGGCCAAGCGGTTTTCTGGCCCGGCCCCGTCCGAGTGAGAGCACTCTGCTGTGCGTCCTGGCTCTTGAAGACGTGGCAGAACGTGATCCTGCATCTAGCGAGGGAGAAAGAAGCATCGTTTCATTGTTCACTGTGCAGTTTATAGGCTGCAAAATAAAAGGCAATTGCAGCACGGCCCCTTTCTTTTAAAACCTTTACTGTGCCAGCAGCTGCTCAACATGTAATTTGCACCCACTGGACTGCATCCAGCTCCCTGGAAATATGCACTTTCCTTCAGGCTCTACGTACCACCCTACCTTCTCACTCTTGCAGATCCCAAAGCCCTTCAAAACATCCAGCAGCTGCTCCCAAGGAAAAAGTCCTACAACAAAAAGCCAGCCTGCTGTCGCAGGCTTATGGAAAGACACCCCTCCCTGCCCCATACTCATCATCGTGGCCTGGCAGCTTCCAAAGCAGATGAGGCAAAGGTGAGGAGGGGACCCCATGCCGGCCCAGAGCCAGACAGTTTGCCCCACACTTTTCTGTCTAGAACTGACCCAGAAATGTCCGATTTCTGGGTGCCCCTTTTGTACAGTCACTGCCATCCTGGGAACAGATCTGGAGCCAGGGCGGGGAAGAGGGAAGGTGTGATGGAGCAAATTCCTGCCCCTCAAAAGACGGCAGAATCTGAAAGTCACTCCTCAGTGCCATCTCTGCTCTTGCACTTCTTAAAAGTCCAAAGGTGTGGTTCATCTCAGCCAGGAACCTGAGCCCTGCCAAACGCATTCCATAAAGCCCAGCCCCACTCAATCACCTGATGGCAACCCCCATGCTGCCCTCATGCCCTGCCATACCCCTTCCCGTGCTGCCTAACCCAACCGTCCTGCACCTGCCCGGTGTGCTGTACCCACATGTGCCCCCAAAAACACTGTAATCCCCCTAGCTGAGCGGTCCCAGCAGGACACTTGTCTTCAAAGGGACATTAAATGGCTGCAAACCCCTTGGCCCCCAGACCCTGTCTTCAGCCCCAAGCCAACCCTACCCCACTCCCAAGCCCCGTGGCTCTTCACCTTGCCATGAATGGATACGCTGCTGGCCTGCAGGCATTGTTATTCTCTTGACTACACAGCCCCAACCCTCTCAGCCTCTCCT
>WEKY01044824.1:0-85514 GCA_013390045.1 Picathartes gymnocephalus
AAAAGGGAGAATTTCTAGAGTTGCAAAACTCCATGAAAGAAATGTCTAGATATATAAGACATGATTCAATCCCATTTTGATATTAGTTTCTTTTAAATATTTCATAAGTTACTAAAAGCATTTGAAAACAATAAACCACACATCCAGCCCTCTACATTCAGACAGTAAATAATCTATGACAGACAGTAACCTTTTAGACAGTAACTTCTCCCTGCATAAAGATTTAATTAGATGCCTCTGCTAACATGCTTTGTGTCACCGACACGAGCTTTTCGGAAGTGCAGTCACAGAAATGCAGCCTGAGAAAGACCAGCATTTGTTGTAAGATTGAGAAACCAGCATCAGTGATTAAATTAAAGTGAGCCATTAAAATTTGCTTCTTTATCCCTGCAAGTCCCCATTGGTTCTGTGTTTTAATTTTCCTGCACACGAAGGCTGATTTCTGTCAGTGGGCTGATGTCTGTTCTGAGTGGTACCAGAGAAGGAATGAGAATCCCAGCACCACATTCCAGAATTACCCTTTTTCATCACAGAAAAGCATCTGGGTTCTGGTGATCTGCTGACTGCTTTAAATTCTGCAGGGCACCTGCTGTGCTGCTGTGGCTCTCACAAGGTGTGACAAACATCTAATGTGACAAAGGGCTTTATGTGCAACGGTTAATATACCTTTTATGCCTCTATGTTTGCTTTAGAAATAATGGACAATCAGATTAATGCAGTGTGTAAAACACATCACATAAACATATTTCCTGCCCTTTACTGCTCTGTATCAGCCCCATTACCATGCAGAATGTTGCTTACTGATGAATAATGGCTGATACATGGGATATCACGTTCCTTTTTCTCAGGAGCAGCTACATGCTTAAAGCCAAATTTGTCATTGGTGATACCATTCAGATTTGTTTATTCATGCTGATGGCAGGCAAAATAGGAGTATTTTTTAGTTTTGGAGCTGTGCAGTACCCAGGTCTCTAATTCTGCCTAAAAGGGACAGAATACTAAATTCTGAAACATAAGCTTGACTTTAAACATTACCCTGCTGGAATTAAATATGTGTTTAAAAGTAGGCACATATTTAATTACCTTACTGAATATGAGTGGGTTTAATCTTTGCTTACATATTTTCCTGAATTAGAATCAAGTTTCTTGGGCTTTTTAGTAGCAAGAAATGTCAGAGCCTACAAGGTTAAGGCAAATTTGATTGTATTTGCAACATCCTTGGGAACGTTCCAAGTGAACTTTCAGATCTAGATCATTATTATTTCATGTATTTTAAAGGTACTTATTCATACTGTGAAAGATACCAAAATAAGACTTGATTGACTAAATGGTTTTGCTCTGGTGTGAATTTTTGTCTGGTTATTATATACCAGACAAATACACCTTTACCAGGCTGTCATCTGAGTTACTGTTTTCTTTAGGAAATAGAATTTGACATGTCTGTGATCCCTTTTATCTTCACTGACTCTTTCTTGATATATTTACTCTAGTGAATGAGTATCTTTGTTCCTGTTTCTTCAGGTTAAATTTTCATTGAAGTTCTTTTGTTCTTGTTCTGTCTGCAGTATACTGTGAACATATTTCAGACTTAATAATGTTCATACCAGAACACTGTCATAAAGGCAGATAATAGAGCTGCCTGGCACCAAGTCTGCTACTTTGATGTTTTGGGTACCCTGGTAATCCCTCCTATGTCATGTGGCTCTGCTAAAGCACCTGGATTAATGCTCTGATGATTTAAATAGATGCCTTGGAGTGTTCTGTTCCAGGGCATAATTTCCTTTATTAGTTCATCACAACTTCATACTGGTGACCTTCAAAGTCACACTGCAGATTTATCTTCTTTCAGATTCTTCTTTGGAAAAAGTAATGACCCTGGGAAATGGAAGCCACTGAAAAATGTTGCAAAGGGTAATAAAAGTGTCCTAACTTCCACACCAATTTTGAGTTTGGGTATTGC
The DNA here is from genome assembly GCA_013390045.1 of Picathartes gymnocephalus. NCBI lineage: Eukaryota > Metazoa > Chordata > Aves > Passeriformes > Picathartidae > Picathartes > Picathartes gymnocephalus. Next base: position 1,961 of record WEKY01044824.1, read on the forward strand.
CTCCCCTTACTGTTTTGTGTAAGAGCAGATTTTGAATAGACATTTAAAATTATTTAATTTATTATTTAAAAATATGCACGCACAGTGTACACAGAGAGTGTTCTATTAGTGTTTACTTTGGAAGAAGTTATAAATATGTGCCACTGCACTGAGGGATGGTCTGGACAGGACAAATGACCATGACACAAGTGTTCTGATTAAAGGGAAGTTCAGGCCTGTGCCTGGGCTAGGTGTCCTCAGCAGAAGTCCCAGATAACAGCAGGATATTCAAAGCAGCCTGATCAGAGCCTTACCTGCACAACGAACATGGCAATGTGGTGGAACTCCCCCCGGCCTCCCTGCTTCACTGGCACAGTCATGAAGAACTTACTGCCATCCTTGGAGAACACGGGTTCTTCGTTCTGGAAATGGAACACTGCCTTAGTCTGGCACGCTTTTCATGAAGCTCCTTGACAAAAGATCACCTCAGGTTCTTTTGTCTCCTTGGTTCTGGTAGTTGTTGTGCTCAGAAGTCAATTGGAGAAAACATTCTTAGGTTTTAAGTATATTCTGCTAACTTTAACAAAAATGTGGTGGCTAAAGCTGAATATGGTTCATGCCATGTGCGATCCTGTCCTAAGGAATGGGTTACAGCCCTTGCAGAGCTCTCCCTCACAACAAAAGCTCTTCTAATCTCATTCCTAACGCAGGGGGACTTTCCAGGACAGCGTCCTTTGCAGACATACAAATAATGACACAGAGAACTCCTACTGGTGAGGAGGATAACAAAAGTTTCAATAGTTTGGACTCACTGAGTACTTGTTTAACGCCCACTGATTTTGATAAAGTTGTATGGAAAAAATAAGCACATTGAAGTGATATTCTGAATCAGGGTTTTACCACAAATTGTAGTCTGATGCGATACCATCTTTCCATGTCTAACTTTGCACAGAAAGGAAAATGGCTTGCTATAAGAGCATAGGTTTTTTTGTTAAAATGATTTCTCATTTGCACATTGCAAAATGAAGCCTGAAATGTAGTTTAAATAGAATGTGTTTCATCCAGTTATTGGACAGTTCTTCTGAAGCTATGAAAGTGGAATAATTGGCTGACATATTAGTTAAACATATTGTTCTGGGTATGAATTTAGAAATATTTTACTTTCTCATTCCAATTATAGCCCATATGACCTCTAATCTTTGAACTCCTTCTGCTTTAATTTGGTGAGATCATTTTTAAATCAGAAACAAATCACAGTAAGTAGGACATGCCTGGAATGGGATTCATCTGGTCTGTCTTCCACCATCCCAGACTTAGGTAGTTAATCAGTGTTCATCTAAATGCTTACTGAACTGAATCCAGGCAGACCAGGAACTGAAGGGAATATTGCCTCCAAAACCCTCACAGGTGTCTCAGGATTTTATTAGCTTATAAAGTAACACAGTTAAATAAAAATGACAATGAAGCAATTACACATTATGCACCCAGAAATAGCATTTATACTGTACCTGTTTAGGAAGCCACAGGTCTGACTGCATTTCATATTTCTAAAAGAAAAAAAAGGAAAAAATTGTTTTTATGGAAGAGCTATAGATAAAAAACATTCCCCAGATTCAGGAAAAGGTCTAAAGCTATTTCATGGGGGTTATTTTCTACTGTGTTACAATCTCCTTGTCTCTCTGCTGGCATTTGCATTGAAACAAATGATAATTTAATTACAAAGTCAGCTGCTTTATTCAGAGTTTTTGGTATAACACCACAGGGGAACTCAGAATGCCATTTCAGTCCTTTCTGATTAGCTATCAAGAAGCTTTACACGGGCAGTTCTATTTGTTTTTTACCTCTAGGCATCATCTGACAACTGGATATTTTAGGTCCTTCATCAACACTGGGCAAATAGCCAGCATCAAGCTCAAATTGTGAGACCTTTTCAAAGCACTCCCGTGCTTTAATGGTCTGTCGTGTGGCATTAGTGATGAGAAAAAAAATAAAAACAAATTTTGGTTTTATTGTTCATATTCCTATTTCACATCATGCCATCTGAAAAAAAAATAAACCAAAACAACCAAATATCATGCACACTCTGTTGGAAAAAAAAATATAATATACATCAACTGCTGCAAATTGCCATAGTCACAGTGAAGTAATGAAAATTTATTATGTATGTATATGGCCTGAAAAATGAAAATCTGTAGCTACTGCAGTAGCTGGTTTTTACATTCCTTTTTGAAACTGAGGACATGTGCAACATCCTAGGGAGAAAAAAACACAGTTTACAGCTGAAATCAAATAGCGTGATAAAATGCTAAATTTCTCACAATATTCAGCCTTTCCTCATCCATTACTGATTTCAAGAGCATCACCTTATCCCAGAGGGAGCAGTGTAGGAACCCTCCAGGATGAGCCAGGCCTGGGCTGTGCTCACAAAGGTGAGACTGCATCACTATCCTTCCTCACCCTCCTAAAAATGTCCTTTGCTGCACTGTAAGTATTCCAGAGTGGGACTTAGTCTCTCTCTCTCTTACATTATGTCCTGGCTTACAGCTCCCTGGATACCTACTTCAAACAAGTCCAATTGACCTTGGAGCACATAAAGGTTTCCCCCTCAGAAGCAGCTGCTCACAGTGGTTCAGGACCAACTTTCTTAATAAAAAGACAAAAGGCTCACAGGAAAGAGGTGAAAAGCAACCAAACCTCCACGGTCACAATCTTAACCTGGACTTTGGGGATTTATTCATAGCTTCTAAATGAGGAAAAGCACCCTGCACTATGCAGCAGAAGAAGACGACAAGCTTGAAAATAATCTCTAATACTTCAATATGACTGACTTCAGCAGCAGACACTGATGGGAGCCTTTTGACTCAGAGGCCAACATTAATCACTCATGACCACTTACACTGCCAAATTATACCCTCTGCTTTGGAGCATCTGTTGGTACTGATATCAGCATGTACAGAAAATATTTGTACTTTTAGCTGGTTCTGGGAAGAGATTGTGACTCAGAATGGGAAAGCAGCCAAGTGCCTTCAAGATGCACGACTGACTGTGAAAATGGGGAGATGTAATGCAGGGGTGTCAGAAGTCAGAGTCTGGGTCTAGGGGTGGAATGTGTTTGGATTCAAAGAGAAAAATGTATTTCAGTTTGGCTTACATTCAAAAATGAAATATTCCTATTGCCTTTTTTTTTTCCCCTAAAGATTTAATTCTGGTACCAAATTTGAAGGAATTATAAGAATTTTACATCTTTTCCTTAAGTATACGTAAGTTCTGTGAGACAGAAAGGTCTAAAATGAAACTCTGCAGGGGGGAGAGAGGAGAAACCAGTCAGCTGAAAATATCTGTCAGAGGACAAGCTTGTCACTGCTCTAGCTATATCCCAAGTACATGATGTTCAGCAACTGCAGTTTCCACTGAAGCTAATGAATGAACAAAGCTTAGTAATTCTGAAAATGTCACTCAAAGTTGCTAATTACATGAAATCATTTCACCACATTCATGATTTTCTCACATCCCTTTCCTCCCTGTTGATTAATTATATTCAGCTTTCAACTACTGCATCTGCAAACTGATTTCCAAATATATTTTTCTGAATATGAAAACAAAATGCAGAAGAAACCTTGAAAAGAGACCTTGGGGAAAAAAAAAGAAAAACCAACCAACTTACCCTGGTGCAAGCTCCAGTAGTGGTTTCACAAACTGTAAGGATGGAGATATTCTGAGCTCTGTTTAACCATCTCACCACAGCCTTGGTGTTGCTTACCCATTTCACCATGGTGATGTAATATTCCCTAAGCAAAACATTTGAAAACACAATGTTCAGACTATTAATATTTCCAATTAGACTTAAAAAAACCCCCAAATAAAACCCAAAAAACCAAAAACACAAAACAAACCAAACATACATACAGTTCCTTCAAATGATGAATTTGTAGTGCCTGACAGTGCCAGCACTGAGGGATGGAGAAAATAACCCCAAATGCCCAGCATCTGTGTTCCTACAAGTGGGATGCCTCAGTCCTTCAGTGTGATGCTCCCCTGGGAAATTTTTGCATATATACACAAACTTTACCAACTGTGAAACATATGCTTGCAAATACACACGAACTGTGTACTTTCCAGCCAGCTTAGAAACAAGCACTGAATTCCAACAGAAGCCAGTGTTTTCCTACCACAAATACCTTTAAATGACACATATTTTTGCAAAAGAATCCAGTCCTACTGCCAAACAAAAAAAAAAAAAGTTCTGTCATACTAGAGTGCAGCTAGAGCCCACTTCAAAATTATAAAAGAATAAGTACTTTATAGCAGGACTTCTGGATAAAAGGGAAATCTCTTTGACAATTGGTGTGCTCCTGTTTCTGTTTTAACAAACAGCTCATAATATTGGCTAAATTGTCTGTCCCTCAACAGCCCTGGCTGAGCACATGAGGCTTCCTGGGCTTGTGGTATGGAGGATTTGCCTCCCTCCTCCCAAAATCCTGCTGGGCTGTCAGGCTGGGGGTGTTAAGAGAAGACCAGTTGCAGTCTGTCATCCCAGGCCAGCTATTCCCCCACTTCTCCACTGGTGGCAGCTCTCACAGCCCAGCTGAGTGCAACAGCACAGTGAGCTCTGCTGTGGAAAAAACTCAGACCCCCTTTAAAACAAGGGGCTTAACTTGAATATAATTAGGCTTTTAATCTATTACTGATAGAGATCTCATTACTCTTTGACAACAGGCTTTTAATTATACATTCAAAAGCCTCCTTACTAGATCAAAGATGCTGAGCAGCAGCAGCAGCAGCAGCAAAGCTGCACACGGGAGAGGCAGGAGACAGGAGGTCACTGTGGTTTCACCCAGCCCCAGCCTGGTGCTGTGCTGGCAGAACACACCTGAACAACCCAGCATGGCTTTTCTTTGCTTTTCATATCTGACTTCTAGTAAAACTGGTATCTTCACATGTGGGTACCAGAACGATAAATAGAAATGGGGGCTTCAAGAGTATCAAGTGTGTTCCGAGTCTAATATTTACCTTTTATTTTGTTTTCACAAACGTTTAATCTTAATGGGGGGCAAAAATGTACGCACACATAAAAGAAGATCCACCATGACACCAGGTGACACAAGCATGAAAGCAATCAGTTTGTGTCTCCAAGCTTCTCAGGCTCTTTTGCAACAGATCTATTGTACAAACCTCCAGCTCCCTCACAACCCCACTTTAAAGAGGAAAGACTAATTGCACTCTGGACAAAGGACTGAGGCAAAATATTAAAACGTGTTTGTCACTGAAGAAAACATAACTGCACACACGAAATGGAAACACCAAGGGGGAAGCAGTAATTGCATGAAATACAACCACGTATCTGAAGGAAGACTGTCAGTCTTTTTGTGGCATTAACAGTGCATAGTAGGTGGTAAATTTCTCTACAGAATGAAACTTTCAGGAGTAAAATTTACAAGTGTTATTGCTATCTTTATATCAGAATAACCTGAACAGAACATGGGACATTATTACTAAGCACCTTTACAGGATCCCTAAAAGAAGAAAATGAATTTTTCATTGAATTTATTCAATCTTACATCAGGTTCCCAGATGCCCTGAAAATCAGGGAAACAGTTTTATGTCTTCAGAGGTCCTGCACCAGACACAATTTGGGACAAGTTGAGAATCCGAATATTACTTCTTGTGGTTATAATGAACTGAACCACTTTCTCCTTCCCTTTCCCCTTCCCATTTTTAAGGCTTTCCTGTGTAGGAGTGAATCTCTCCGTAAGGGCAGCTGGTTATGAGCTGTACAACACCTATTTCTAAAATTTTTCTACCTTGAACAATCCTTAAAACTATATGTGATAATGAACCATTCAATTTAATTCTGAAAGACCCCCATGACCTATTTACTAATGACTCCATAATGAATGGGTTAGAAAGGCACTGAAATAAATGGACTGCTAAAGGTAGCTACTACTTTTACTAAAAAAGCTAATGCTTTAGGAAAAAAAACCCCAAAAACACGAAACCCCAACCATTTCAAACTTCAAAGATTTCCACTCTAGAAAAGCCTGCTTAAAGCACATTTTTCATACCTCTATATACCTTGATATATGGACATATATGGGTTGATGACCAGTGTGAAGACTGTTACTGAAATCCCAAGTCAAATGCACAATTTACAGTAAAACTGGGTCACAATTATACAATCTTTCTAAGTTTTACAGCATGAAAATTTTACCTTAATAGTTAAAATGAACAAGAAACTAACTTTTTTCCCTAGGTTTAAACAGATTTACTCAGTCCTCTCATGCACTAGCAAGCCAGAATTTTTAATATGAATATTATTTCAATTGAACAACAATATCTTTATCAAGAACTGGCAAAGATTCGGCTCCAGCTTCAAGAAGCCAAAAATGGTTTTAAGATACTAACATTCATATTTGAGTCTAGTATTACTTTCCATATGCTGAGGAGGCAGAATGAATCTGAAAAAGCTGAAGTGACACCATAACATCTGAAAAACATTTCCCAGATTATCTTTTTCTTGGGGATTTACACATTACTTTCTTGCTTAACTTCTCTGCATCTTCTGACACTTAAAGTTCAACTTTAATGCCGTTAAGGAGAGTGAAGATGCTGATCTTGATGGCAAGAACTCTCTTTCAGAACTTACAGCACTGCTTAAATTAATGAAGGGTTAGCAAGCAGCAGCAGATTTTGTTTTTCAGTAGTGGCCCATCAATAGAAAGAAAATACTTCAAAATGCTCAACTCATTCAAAATAATTTCTCTTACTAACACAATCAGTAAGCATTCCAGCTGACATCAATAATTGCAAGGCATAATTCACTATTAAATTATTCCTGCAATACCTCAATTTGTCTAGAAGAGAGCTACACCAGCCTAAGATTGTTTATAAGAGTTGTGAATATGTGGCCACTGTTAGCATCCTGATTGTTTTGGGAACAATTACCATAAAACGTTCGGGGGTTTGCAGGAGCTGGAAAAACACATGCAGAGGAGGGTTTTTTTCAGCCAGAGGTAGCTTTATGTTTGCCAATCCTCCTCACACCATTCCCCATCTGAAAATATCCCGAGTGAAAAGGGGATGTGGCACTTCTCTGGTCTTAGACAGCAGCCAGATCTGGACTGTAGAAACTATGGCTGTTATTATTCTTACCTCTATTATATAACATTTTAGGGCTAGAAGATCATCAGTATTATGTACTGAAACCACAATAGGGATTGAATCAAGATGATTGCAATTCTACACATGGAATACACATACAGGAAGGGATTAAAATTTTCTTGCCCTTAAAGAAAAATTTCAAGCATCTCAAGCAAGAACAGGCAATCAGGGGCTCAGCTTTTCACAGTAACTTTAGCAGGAGAGTCACCAGTTGCAGCCAGACCTCATCACCTCAGCCTTGGTGTCAGAGGAAATGTTAAATCAGCTCAGTGGTTTGCAGAACTTTCTCCTGAAAAACACAGCTCTACCTTTTTCAGCCTATGTGATCTGGTGTCACTGCACCTCACCTTCTGTCACCTCACTGCTCCTGTTAGCTGGGATGAGAAACCAAATGAGAAATTCAGAATAATTCACTTTAACTGAGGGAACACCCCGATTCTCTGTTCTGTGCAGCTGCAAGGCACTTGTGCAATCTTGTATCAGAAACAGAAAGCCACAAGTTGGGAACACAGCAAGGAAGGCTGCAAGTGAATGTATAACAACCTCAGAAGCAGGATACTCCCCTTAATCACAGCTTAGGATACTTCATTTCATATATTTCTAATAAACCGGAGCTTTTTAAGACATCAAACATGAGCACATCCCAGCCCCCTGGTTTATAAGAGGAACATCATTCCAGTAAGCTGTATTTTATTTCATCACTATGTTCAGCCACAGGGACTGAGGTCAAGTGAATTCTAGTCAAACAGAAGCATTGTGGTGATGTAAAAGGGCAATGATTAAGAGACAAGTCAGGTTAAATCAAATAAGAGTTCCAAAACAATGAAATTATATACCTTGACTTAAAGCTGTCAGGTGGCATCAGTTCCAGGGTATGTGCTGGTCCATACAGATTAACTACAAACAGCTTTACTGTGGGGTTTGTTTGACCTGCCTTTGGAAAAGAAAATATAAATAGGAGTTTTAGAGGCACTCAATCAGTGACAGCTAAGCAGACTCACTTGTTAACGTAATTCAGTATCTTTATAATAATGGAAAATTATTAAAGTTCAAGTGTCTTAAATTGGAAAAATTAATTTCCCAGCCATGTGAATCACCCAGATAAAAATATGAAGTGCTGAGTGATTCTCTCACTACCCTTTACTGATGGCAGACCTTCCTGTGCAGAGCAAGAGAGCAGCACTATAAGTGGCTTTGTCCAATTCAGAGCTGACAAAACACAATCCCTAAATCTGGTAAATCCAGCCTCCAAAAAAGCCTTTTTCAGATGCTATTGTTCCTTCTTCTGAAAAGCTGCACTACCTCAGTTTGGGATAGCATTCCTCCTCTCTTTTTCTTTACCATTTTCCCTCAGTCTTCCTTCCCTTGTTTGCTGAGCTGAAAATCTCAATTTCTGGCCCTGATCAGGAGCTTTGGCAGGGCAGCTCCAAGGGAAGGAAAATGCTTCTTGTGGCTAAAGGGGAATAACGTGGCAGTTTGATGGATATCCACTGGGAAGAGTCTGATAAATCTTGTGGCTCTACAGGGAGCTGGGAATCTTGGTATCATGGCTCACTACTGAGGGATGTTCTGAGATGAAGGGAAAGCACTGGGGATAGGGGGAGAAGCTCTGAAGGGCAGCAAGGAGATGCTCCTGGTGCCACACCCCTGTCCTAGACATGCCATCCCCAGGTTTCAGGAATTACTCTACATAACACCCTTGGGAGACAAGGAATGAAGTGTGTTCCTCAGTGAGGCTGACTCCTGTTTATTACTGGAAGGAGAAGGTAAAAATCACTGAACCTTCAGATTTACCATAGTAAATGACAAAGTTGTATACTTGGCTCTTCACAGGGTGAAATATACCCACAGATTCCTTTTAGAAATTGGGCTTATCTCAAATTAAAGTCTGAATGCTGTATCCACTAATTTCTGAGTGGCATGGAGCACAAGGAAGTGGCATTTGTGTGTTTTTAACATTGCTAGGAAAAAAAAGTTTTAAAAAGTAACTTTTTTTTTGAAGAATACAGTTTGTGTGAATGACATGTACACAGACAAGGATGAGCATGTTCCAGTGCTCACAAAAACATGTGTTTCATTTTATTTTTTAATCCTAGTTATAATTTTCTCTGATGGTTGCACTCTATAATAAAGACCAAATCCTTTTTGTAATCTCTGTTGCTATACCACCAGCTTCATTACCAATTAATGATGTTTAACGAGTAGCTAAATTTGTATTAAATGGAGACATTAAATAAAGATAATGTTTTTTCATTAATGAGATTACTGAAGGAGTATTGTGTATCACTTCTATGCTGAATTGCTAATGAAATAGAATTACTCCTTTCTCGTTTACAAAGCTGACTTAAAAAAATCCCTTATTTTTTTCTTTGCTCTGTCACTCAAGGCCTTTTGCCAATGCAGGTGTATAAGCTACCCCTAAAATGTCTGGTTTTTCATTATTTCAGAGTATTATTTCACAGCACAAAAATATTCTACTTATATAATATATGTTATTGTTTCATAGTACCTGGTACAGTCTTAACTGTTCAGCCATCAAGAATAAAGGTTCATCAAAAAACAGTAGCAGGAATAGCAGGGTAACAGGAATATTTTCTAAAGCTCTCAATAAACTTCCCCTGAAATGCCAAGGGAGTACCACATACGTGGACCTGTCAGAAAGGAACCCAGACACTTTGACACTGCACACAAGGGCTGGATAAACGGATCAGCTGGAAGATCAAAACAATAGATCTGGAGGCAGCTCACCAGAAAATCCCTAGAAAATGAGAAGTGATTTCAGGCATTACCCCTGTCTGGGCTGTTCTTTCACTTTTCAAAACAAATCCAAAAACCCTTCCAAAAATCTTCTAAACATGATGCTAGTTCTAAATTTTTTTTTTTTTCTCTCTCTTTTTTTTATGGCCATGAAAATTTGGTAGTTCTAAAAATTTTTTTTTTCTCTCTTTTTTATGGCCATGAAAATTTGTTACTGTGGCTTATCTTTTTCAATGCCAGTCTGTCACATTTATGATAACAGCACAATCTACTGAGATCTCTCTGTCTGTGAAGGAACTTGTTCTGTGCTCTGCACACAGAATGTCTGGCTCCAGTGCAGTTGGGGCTAGACCTTTTTTCTATGCAGTCCTTCAAATGTATTACCCTTCTCTCTGAGGTGCTGGATTGATTTTACCAAGCCAAATATCAGTGATGAAATTACTTCAAATTAGTTTCTCTGCTGTCCCCTCACCCAATAGCTTCTTTTCAGCAAAAGGTGCTATAATCTACTGAAAAAAAAGGTAATTATTATTTCCTCTGTTACTGTCTGCAAACACTCTTGCCATGTGGTGAAATACTATCAGTGAGGGCAGAAGAGGAGGTGGGGGTTGCATTCCCACTCATCTTACCTTAGGATATGGATACTGCTTTCCCTTTGGATACAGACCTCCCGTGAAGCGGGGAATAACCATGGTGGGCACCAGAGAGTCATTTATGGTCAGGAAGGCCAGCCTTTCCCCGTCTGGAGACCACCAGTGGGCAATGTGGGAATGAAGAAGTTCCTCTGCAAAACCAGATCTCCTTAGGGTCCATATAAAACCTGTCACATAGCGTCCAGCTTGTTCAGCTGGCACCAAGTTATTCCCCCTGTGCCAACCTGAAATGCGTTTGTTGTAATTTCAGTAATTTCACATCATCCTGGGTTCAATGGCTGGGTAACAAGGAAGATTGAAGGACCAAGCTTCAAGCATTTTCCTCAAATGAATACTTCCACTGACATCAATAAATCGTCTAAATGTGAAAGATTATTGTTACTGACATATGCTTAGTTCTATTACATTCCCATACATGTGTTTACTTAAATTTTAAATAACTTTAAATAATTTGGGGGTTTGGGGTATTTTTTGGGATTGCCAATGTTTTTTTCTTCTTCTCTTAATATAGAACTTCAGTACACTAGATTTGCCTGAGTTGTGACACCTGGTAACATGCAGATTCTCACACAGTGATTTTATCCAATCATTTTTGGAGTGCAATATTTTAACTCTCTTGTCTCAGTCTAGTGGACAGCTTTAATTCTTGGGAAGTTCAATTTTCCTGGACTATTAATTTTTGAAAAGCCAAACAACTTTTATTTTTACCCAAATTTTATTTGCTTTGCTAATGAATGCAATTCTCAAAAATGTCACTCAATGTTTTCTTACATGTATTTTCATTGCATTTCACAGTCAAAATAAACAAACCAGAAACAACCACAGACACAGAACCCAAACTGCTGGAATCCCAGTAAAGCAGCTCCTGAGCAATTCCAAATTCACCCTGTACAGGTCTTCTGCTTCCACTTGTGAAAAGACTTAAGACTTTTTCATTATGTATTTGATATGCTGGCCTGCTTAGTAAGGATTTTGTATTTAAATCTGAAGAATTTGGCTGGAAAACTAATTGAGAACAGCGTACTAAGGGAAAAGGCCTGACTGCATACCTAATTTGAGAGCCTACCTAACAAAATCACTTAAACTGTCAATAGAGACTCTCTAAGATGCTAATCGGATTCTGAGGTTTCTGAAGCAGCTTAATGGGTTGAATTATCTAAGGTTAGGTGAAATGAAGCTGGGACCTACATTCAAAGTCATATATTTTGGGTCATGCTTCTCTCCCCGGCTGGATAGCTAAAACCTTTTACACGGGAGAAGAGCAGAAAACGAATGGTGAATATCAGATAGCAAAAAAATCACTATTCTGTTTGCTTTAAAATATTACTGTTTGCATTTAGACAAGGTTATTCACACAAAGAAAAGCTATTCCCAAATGTTTTGTAAGGTAAAATGCTAACAACAAACTCATGAAATGATAAAAAAAACCAAATGAGGTCAAAGGAGGAGGAGTGTTCAATTGAACTGAAAATCTCTCAACTTCACCTGGACGATTCTCACCCTGCTCAGCTTCTGATGCTGTTAAGAAATTGCTGCAAGTGGAGCACTGCTCCAGGTTAATGGGGAGGAGCAGTGTGTTCCTTCATGCCCACAGACACTGGGGCTCTCCAGTGTGCCCAGACAGAATTCCCTCTCACCCTGACTTCCATGGTGTCCAGAGCTGAGAAGGGCTCACTGCCTGTCTGCAGCCCTGGGAACCCAGAGTGTCCTCTGTAAATCACGAAATGCAACACCCACTGGGGACAGGGGTTCAAAAATTTGGAAAATAATGAGCAAAGAAGGCTTCAGGACACGCTTCATGAGGAAGGCTTTGGGTTCATCTCCCACAGCACTTCAGAAACTTTCTAGTCACAAACTAGACAACTTTTGATTCTCATGGCTGTGACTCTTAATAACTTCACTTTGTTTCAGCAAAAACTTCAACCTCAATGAGCTATATCTGTTTAAATTCTTCAATTTGCATACTGTTGTGTTAGATTTTAAGATTAAGTGCATATAAAATGATATTCCATTTAAAAAATGTTCTTTTGTTTTGAAATGTGCTGCCACATTAAAACATTTCAAAACACTAATGGAAACCTTGGAAGTGGGTAACTGTCAGATACAGGCTGAGGGATGCAAATTCACATTCTAACTTCAGAGTTCACTTGGGCAGAGATTTAAAAAAAAATAAAACCAAGGTGAGCTGTTTGCTCATAACTACTGCAATGCCAAGAGGTGTGGATGGACCATTTTTAAGGCCAAGTTCCATGCTGTATGGCATTAACACCATTGTTAAAAAAACTCTTCATACAAGAAATTCTACACTTCAGGTAACTGAGTATTTAACACCAAGCTATTTATCTGCAGAATACATGAATCCCATAGAAAGAGTAACTGAAATGTGGATTCACTTTAAGCTGTTATACCAAGCTAGATGATCTGCTCCCTTTTAAAACTTTTTCCTTAAATTTCTCATTATGTTAAAAGCATTTTGGGTGCAAAGAGAAAGATTCTGTGTTAGAGGCTGTAGAAGCCAAACTGAGCTATCCCTCACCCAAATTTGGGTGCCCTCTTCTACTGGGATGTTTTAACTGTAAATGGGTCATCACTGGCGTCCCTAAAAGCAGCAAACTGAGCCCTTTCCCTCTTTCCCTGCTCACTTTTACATGCTACCAAGTGTTCATTTGCTACATTCTGGCTGGAAATGAGTTCCTCTTTCTCAGAAAACACTGCTATTTGCAAACCAGCAGCCAATACAAAGAATGAACAGATACAAAGGCAATCTCGCAGGAAAATGAGAAGGGAAAGAAGCAAACCCAACCTCAGCATTTTCTGAAATGAACAGATTTGTGCTGTTGGGTCTGTACAAGGACCTTTCATCTGTTTTAATACACAGATATATTCGTCCAGCTTACCTTCATATAACCAGTCTGCAATTCCATTAAAAATAATTCCTTCTTTTCCTGAGGAAGTCAGGCGCAATGAGCTGCTCTTTACATCAGGCTGATAGTAGATGTTATTTTCAAATATATAAATCTGGATGAGGTAAGAGCGATAGAGAGAAAAAACAACATTTTGGTAGATATAAATGAATGTTCAGCAATGAATACATAATTTCCTCAGGCTCAGAACAGTCTACAGAATAATTCAGCATGAGTTTCCACCAACACTGTCTTCATATTCCATTTTATTATAAATTTGGACAAACTAAGCAAACTTTTAATAATTATGGCAAGCAAATCCTTCCTTTGAAATTGTCTTTACAGTTGAAATATTTCTATTCATATTAAAAATATTATTACATTCCTCAAAATCATACAGGAGACAAGTTTTATAACAGCTGAATAGATAAAGAAATTTTCATCTGGTTTTCTAACTGTGAAATGAGACACACTTCTGCAAGGACATACAGCATAGTCCATGCATCATAAATGTAAGTTACAGCTCTATATCGTGGTGTGAGAACACACTGAAGATGCAAAAACAAATAGCAGTCTGCACTTAACTTTTCTCATCTTGCTGATGATTTCTGACTGACACACCAATGTTTTACCTCAGGAGTACTATGTAAGTGCTCTTTATTTTTCAAGTCTGGGCCCATCATCCTCCTTTTTCTTTCTTCACTGCCACCCATCAGCTTTGTCTGCTCTTCCTTCCCTGCTCACTTTTTTGCAAAGGGTATCAAGGTCACTCATTTTGTGAGGCTGAGCTCCAGGTTCCATGACAAAGTGCAATAAATTACAATGGCCACGTGTGCACTTCCACAGCTTAACGCAAAAATGGAAGCAACAGCAAGATTATGCCCCATCTCAATTCACACTGAGAAAATGCAGCTGACAGGACTAAAGAAGCCAACTGCCACAGAAGTTTTTGTTACACCATTTCAGCACTGTACGCTGATATACAGTGTCTCAGGGAGTGTAACAGCATGCAAATATATTTCCACCAAAGACCATTTAAAAAGCCTGGTCATTTATCATTCTCTCATACTTCTATAATAAACGACTTATGGGAAAATACTAACCAAAGAGCAAAGTTTTATTATCACTATTACTGCTGTTCCCTTTTCTTCTAAATTACCACCTGAAATAGATTTCCCTATGAGTCCCCAAACTGATGATTTTTAACACTACCACTTCAGGATTTCTAATGCAGAAAGCAATAAATCTGAGTTTCTTTCATACCATGAGAAAGGCAAGGATTTTAACCATTACTGGGAACCAGGAGTGACTTGGAATCAAGTCCTTTATGGTCAGAATTCAAAGCTCAGCAGTGAGCTCAAAATTGAAGCAAAAATAGTTGAACCAGTTTGAACAATCCAAAATGTACTGAGCTTTATATTGAAAAGAGAGGATTTCTGGGAAGCTGATGTATCACCCAACATCAACAGCAAAAGAAAACAATGATGAGAAAATGCTGCATGTATCAAGTTTTGAAATAATATCAACAAGACCTTCCTGTAAATGTGTATTTCCACAATAAAAATGCACTTTTTCTCTAATGTAAAAGTAGTGAATATGAGCAATAAAAAGGTATGGTTAACTGCTTAACCAAGAAAACCAAAAATAATTTAGCCAGGTATTTGTTAATTATGTCAACTAAAACTCTTGCTATCGGACTCTATTACAGATAGACTAAGTAGTGAACCACTCCAATGATTATTGCTTCCTATGAAGCAACTTCTTACAGCTGACAATCTCTTCTTATACAAACAACAGCTTTCAAGGGGGTACCAAAAAAGCCTACTTGGTCAAATGATTCTATTTTATTTAATCTTCTTTAATTAAATTAAATCAATCTGAATCATTTTTGAAGATCAGGAGTATAATTTCTGTTTCTCTCCCCCCTTTTCACGCTGTTTATGTTTTTAATGGTGAAGGTATCCACATTGTCTTGTCTCTGCAGTGAAAACTTTCATTTCAAGTGATCAGAGACAAAGTACAGGATTAAGAATTGTTTTATGACTGAACCCTGAGAATGTTTTTAATCTTGTTATTACTACTTAGCAGGCATTGCTAATTCCCTTTGACAGATCTCAGATAAGTAAATATCTCTGAAGAATTCTCACTGTTGTGCCACCGATTGCCAGCTGCATCATCTTTATTCCCGATTCATTTCATAAAGCAGCTTTGTCTCCATCCTCAACCAGTTCTCAGTCACCCTCTGAACATCCTCACAATCTTCTTAGTCTACTCTATCATCCAAAGTTTCCCTTCTTCCCTCATCACTCCTGACACACGTTGCTTCAACTTTGAAAGCTGCTCCAAACCCCATTTTTTTTCTTGAATGCACCTATTGTAACATTTTAAAATTCTTGCAAAACTTCCAAGTCACACAGCAGCTCTCTCCCTAGCAAGCACTGAGTTCACTGATTACTTGAATTTAACATTAAAAAGGAAGAATTTATATTCCTTTGCCAAACATTTATGAAATACAACCATTCATGTTCCTCAACACAACTAAACTGCACATAATGCACATGGATGATTTAGGGTGGGTGCTCTGCACTCACTGCCTGCAGCATTCCAAAAGATCAGTATCCCCATGCCCGTAAAAAGATCTTAGAAGTATTCACCATTATGGTTAGTCATTTAATCTCATCTGTAATTTTGAATATTTGTTGTATTTCAGGAGGTGCCACTTTCCACAGGAAGCCCCTGGAGTGCTGTTTGCTCTGACAGGAGTGGCCTCTGCACCCTTCCTACAGTGACAGAACCCAACCCCTGCAGCCAGGGCTGCATCCCCCTCCACCCCTGACCATGCCAAAGGGCTCATCTGTAACTGTTTAACCCATTCACCTCTTGGAAATAAGGACCTGGGAGTTAAAAAGTGTTGATTTCTGCAGCAAAGCAGGCAGCAGAGGCGTAACAGGAGTGACACCATTACTGCGAAGGCTACTCAGGCACGGCCTGAGAGGCTCTCACTTCTCTCTCAGTGAAGGCAGGCACTGGATTCAATTAAGCACAAGTACTTTGTGTAGCCACAGAGCCCAACCTCCCATCAGTCTGCAGCCAAGAAAGGCATTTCTAAAAGGCAGACTCACTGTGAATTCTTCTTCCCAGTATAATACATACATGATACAAATGTACCTTACATATAGCTTTAAAATACTGGCATTTTTATAGATCGCCCCTTGAAATTAATTCTGTTCACAAGATTGTGAGTAGATCCTGCTTGCTTTCATCTTGTGTTTGCACATACAACACCAGCCAGCAGCAGAAGGTGGTGTCGAATGTGAAGTGGCTTTAGGAGGAGAACAGACACTGACTATATTTTATGTGAATTATCAAGAGCCAACAAACTAAGCGTAGAAATGGAACTATTCCTCAGCTGAAACATGCAAAAGAACTCCAGCCTCAAAGGAAGGGAAGTCCTGAAATGCCAAGCCCTCCCCTCCCTGCACAATACCCAAGTTCCTTTGCTTTGCTTCATATATTTCTCTCTTTCTTGCTTGATTTAAACATGGTCACCAAGGCTTTCTGATGAAACCTCCTTACAATTCTACTTTACACTACACTAAAATGTATTTCCAATCTTATTTTGTCAAAAACACAGAGAATAGATGAAAATTTTTATTTTTTAAGAGGCGGCTGCTCCTGATGATTACTTGCAGTACCACAATACCTGGAAGCTGAATTTATGAGCCACAACTGGATTTTTCAAAACAGAGTGAAAGAGAGAGAAAGTGGCTAGGAGAGAACTCAGACTGCTACTTTTCCTGTAAGAGAGACTGAAATTCTCAAGCACTGCAAGGTAGATAACAAATCATGATCCTGGGATAAGAGTAATTGATTAGAACAAACAAAACCAAACAAATCCATGGAGCACAGTTTTGCAAACACATGTACCTTACTTGCCTTCAGCAAACAGAACTAAAGATGTGTCCCAAAGTTTCCAGGATAGGGACTTCACACACTTCATCACTTTGTATACTGTGCTTTGAGCAATGTCACATAAACCAAAAGTTTTCCTTGCTAGTCTCTCTCCACTCAGGTATACAGGAGCAAGTAATAGTAAAAGGTTTTTCTTAATATACACTTGGGTCTATTTACTACATCACAAGTACTAAAATGTTGACTGCAACTACTGAATCTTCCCAAACTGCTAAAAAAGGAGTTGCTAACTGTGTATCAGACAGGTATACTCAAGAATAGATCAGTGGCTTTGCGCCCAAAATGCTTTCACAGCTTTCAGGTATGGTGATAAGAAAATAAATTGAAAAAGGCACAAAGTGGAACCAGGATATGCTATTCTATATGAAAATTATTATTATACTTTTTTTAACCTCTTCTACCCATATTTCATGAGAATTCTTAAAAAAATTGAAACATTTTTTAGCTGAGATCCTCAGCTAATAATGCTGTAAATGGGGATAAATGTCAAAATATAGTGCCTTCAAAATTATTTGACTTATTGTTTTCTTAGAGATTTTGCACATCAAGTCTTAAACCAAATGGAGAAACACTACCACAGAATTTCTTTAATTAATTCTTTAAGTATTTTACAATTAATGAAAAACACATGCAAGACTTGGATTAGTGAGAAATTAATTCTTGATAATGATGACATCTATTTCCACTGACTGTGAAGAATCTGAGGCCCTGCTTGCTCTAATATTCTACCTCAGCACTAATCCTTCTCATCTTTCCACATCTGGCAGCCTCTAAACCATTTTTCCATAAATCTTTTTCTAAATTAATTCCTTCTAAAACACTTATTTACTGTTTGCAACATGTTTCACAATTACAGGATTTTCGTTCAGGCTGAGGTCTGGGGCAGAGCACCCAGTCCGAGCAGCCAGCTCCAGATGGCAGGCAGCTGTGAAAGCAGAGACATCACTCCCCAGCTGAACAGCAAGCCCAGTGCCAGGAGCTGCAGAGGCCCCCTGTGTGTCTTTAATCATTTCGAAAACTACGGGCAGAGAAAAGCTGCTAAATTACAGAAAATACTCCACTTTTTCCCTTTTGGTGCTCCACTGAAGCCTCCTGCACGGCACTCAATCCCTCCTCTGATTGCAGGGCAGCGTGTCAGTGGCAGCTCGAGCCTTTTCTGCTCCAGCTGGGCAGCAGCAGCAGCTTGCCCAGAGCTGCTGGAGGTCACGCCAAAGCCCCGGTTTTTAGGTGGAAGAAAAGCAGAGCTGGTCTGTTCAGCCTGGAGAAGGGGAGGCTGAGGGGAAACCTCACTGCAGCTACATCTTCCTTGTGAAGGGAAGAGGAGGGGCAGACACTGATCTTTTCTGCGTGCTTAGCAGCCACAGCACGCGGGGGAATGGCCTGAAGTAGTGTCAGGGGAGGTTCAGGTTGGGTATTAGAAGAAGGTTCTTCCCCCAGAGAGTGGCTGGGGACTTGAACAGGAAGGAAGGAAGGAAAGAAATTGTAGAGTGT
The DNA here is from genome assembly GCA_013390045.1 of Picathartes gymnocephalus. Lineage (NCBI taxonomy): Eukaryota > Metazoa > Chordata > Aves > Passeriformes > Picathartidae > Picathartes > Picathartes gymnocephalus. Next base: position 20,874 of record WEKY01044824.1, read on the forward strand.
GGCTACAGGTATTGCTTGCCATTACGTGGATTCATCAGGATGAACACCTTATTCAAGGAAAGTGCCAACCAAAATCTGAAGCTACAGAGCAAGATGCACCTGGAAAGGAAACAAAGAAGTCACCTGTATCTAGACATCTTTGGTTAGGAAAAAAGATCCCTACAACAAGCACTAGTCTTTCTGTACAGGTGAGAGTTCTACCTGTGATGTGAGAAAATAATCAGATTCTTCCACAGAATCTCAGACCAAGAAACATGTAAGTAACTACTGCAATCTGGAACAACTTCAGCACTCCCACTTAACACCCCAGGGAATGTGACAGTGTTCCTTACCTTTCACATTGAAAATATAAGCTATGACAAGACTAAGGAATTTCTGATTATGCCCAGAAGGAGACCTCCAGGCATTGAGGAAATGCTTCTGCTGCACAGCTCCTGCAGCTGCTAATGACACCGACCCACAGCCTCCTCCCCGGCTGCAGCCCCGGGTGACCTTGGCAAGGCCCCAGCGGTCACCCCTCGCTGTGCCAGCACGGGCGTGCTCAGAGCCCCGCACTCCAGGTGACACAGCACTCAGCTGCACTGGGGGCTCTCTGCAGAGGGCTGGGGATATTCCCGCTGCAGAAAGCAGCACCAGTCACCCCGCGCCCCTGCACAGACAGCCCAGCTCACACAGCTGATGGCTGCACCTCAGCACAGGCGCCGCCAGACTTGCTCCTTTCCTAAGCATTCAGCAAAATTCCGTCCCCTCTTGTGAGACTGCCAGCCAATTAGTTGGATAATTAATTCTTCAAAAGCTTCAAGATGCTTTTCCATCTGGGCTTGCCTCTTACCATTTGTTCTGGCTCCTGTCTTACCATACATTAACCAGGGCCAAATCCAGCTGCCCCCTGTCAGATCATTCACTAAGATTTCCAGATGAAATATGTTTTCTCATTAACAACCATTAATACAAACAATATCAGCTATTCATGAGAAGAACAAAGTCAAATAAAGAATATTTTCTTAGTTGCCCTGCAAATATTGTACTTTGCTCATCAGAGATTAAACCATGACTTCTCCAGTGTGAGATACAGTGCCAAGTTTATACTGTATGATAACATATGTGCACACATATATACTGTATATATCCAAAGTGTTGATGTCCCTTTATTCTAGAACATATAGAAAGTCCAGCACACAAAATGGTCTTGCATAGAAAACATAAATAAGTGGCATATTAAATGAAATAACTAATTTAAGAATTATTTTTACATCATTTTTACTTTAAAAACGTAGTTTCAATTCCTACTGTTGCTTTCACCATAATTATGGAAAAATAGAGATATCCATGCAGTTCCTTTGACTTGTAAGTAATATTAGAACTAACTTTGGATTGCAGGAAGAAACTAAAATCAAAACCTTGCATCCACATCAAAACAATCTGGTTACCAGTTTTCAACAGTTCTGTTAAGGTAACAAGTTTGGTTTTCATTTAACCATTTAAAGTATTTGTTTCTACTTTCTGGTTCACAGATCTGAAAAATTATAGAAATAGTTCCACTTCAGAAATTTAAAATTAGTTTTTACCAATTTAAGAAAATACTGCAAATCACCCATAGTATCTATCAATGTAACAGCTTTCAAATGAATACCTGGCTTGGCATTTTCTCTACCACTACGTGGCATCCTCCAAAGCTCTGAGACACAATTTTGTTTCTGAGAGCCACTGATTATGTTATTTTTAGTCACAGTGTAATATCTGCTCTCTTCTTCAAGTCCATACTGAGCAAACATTTTCTTGTCATCTGTGATTTCACTTACTATACCCCTGGGACTCACAGACTTAAACCGAGATTGCCAGACCATTATTATACCCACTGTTACAGAAGATGAGCACCCCTTTCTGCCCTTTTTCCTTGCCAGAATCTTATTTACTTGAAGCAGATTCCCGCTGAAAAACAAGATGTAGTTACGATTATGTGTTTTGTGTGCCAATGCAGCAACACTGTAAGTGCTATTTTCTTTTTTTCTTTTCCCCTTTCACAGAAAAGATAAATGCTCCTTTGGGGAAGAAATCATCCAGAAGGACTGGACGCACAGGGTTATACAGAAACAGTTGTTTGCTATACCAAGCTAGAAGTTCCATGATGGCAATCCAAACCTCCTGGCCTGTATCAAAGCTCCTCTGTGGCCAAGAACCACAGGGCACGTGGTGGAGAGAGCCACAGAAATCCTTCAGGGCTCTATTTGGGAGCAGGAAAGAGGTGGTTTTCCTGTACTCTGGGATGACCTGGTGGTGTGATGTCATTTGGCTCATTTTTGTCTCCAGGTGGAGACTCAACACCCATCTCCAACATAACCCTGCTGGCACAGGGGTCACTCAAACTGCCCGTGGGAAGTGCAACAGCTACGCCACCAATCTTCCTGTGACAATGCTCTGGAGCATTTCCAAATTAGGACTTGATTTACTGCTTCACCAGCTGAATTGTACACACATCGTGTACAAAATCAGACTGACAAACCACCTTTCTGGGAGGTACTTTGCACTTTGTTGGAAAAGGAGCAAAATCAAGGGTCGGTGCCTGCCATTCTTGCCCACAGTAATGAGCTGTGGAAGAAGCTCCATGGTAATGAAGAGGACACTCACACACTGAGAGACAAGTGAAATGCAAGGTGGCAAACTACCACCGAAAACATTTATAATGCATTTATTTCACTGGTGGGAATGCTAATGTCTTTCCTACAGGTCCTGCAGCCATCTCTAGAACCAAAGAGAACTATTATATATCAGATAATATAAACCACAGAACAGTGGCTTATAAAGCCTTTATAGGTGTGAATTTTAGAAGGTTAGAATATTCATTAGTGACTTAATGAGTTACAATTACACAGAGAACTTCCAAATGTTTTTGTTTGTCTGTTTGTTTTTAAACAAATTTTCTCTCCAGATCACATATGTTACAGAACGACAATTTCAAGGAAAGTTTTATGGGATTGTATTGCAAAGCAGCTTTATTTCATATCCCTATCCCCTACATTTTATCTGTTGTCTATTTAGATTGTGAGCTCTCACAGACAGCATTGCAGGCTAGAATGTCTGATCTGGTTTGCAATACAGCTGCTTTGCAAGTCTCTAGGAGTGCATAATGGCTCTGAGCTCTTCTCTGAAGATGTTTTTTTTCTTTTCTTCTGCAGGTGAATCTGTACTGGTACAAAATTTTCAGAGGCATACAGCTCTGACTTGCTCCAGCTCTTGCACCACAGAGCACTAAATTATGCAGATACTGGGCACCACAGGCACCATGAGCTACCTAAGCAATGCAAGGCAGTGGACAAAAATCTGCCCTTACATGATCCATGTTTCAAAAATCATCAGACACATTGCAAATGAGGTGGAAACCAAATAATAGATAATAACAAAGTTATTATAATTGTATATTCACTCTTAAAGGTACCAATTTTCTAAAGGGTGTGATTGACCTCTACAACAATTCTTTCAGAAGAAGCTTTCAAAGGCTTAGATTATACTGTAATTACGGCAGAGGGGAAGTAGCTGTTGATCAGTAGGAGACATGGAGACCTCAAAGCACAGACACCCCAATGTCACACACTACCTTTTCCTGATGTCAGTTACAATATGTTAATTTTATTTTTGCAGTAATCAAGCTGCCAGACGTAGCAGGAGGAACAGAACACCACTGAAGCACCACTTTTCTTCTGTCTAGATTAATGCCACTGCATCACAGCAATGTGTTAGCACAATCGTTTCTGAACAACTGCAAACAATCTACAAGGCTATTATATTTAATTGCTATTTAGATAGTTTATAAATCTGCTGTAAACAATGGCGAGGATGCACTCATAATGCAGCTGTAAGATGAGTTACTAATGTCATGACATAAACCAGGCCATGAACTCAGACTATCAGCAACTCCATGGTAACTCTGATGTTTATGTCCTTGATTTCCAATAAATGCAGAGAAGCGTTGCCCTCTTTTGTTTCAACACACATTAATTACGTTGCCTTTCCAATGATATTGGATCATGATGCTCACTAAATTCACACCCTGCCTCATCCCATGACAGCTTACCCAGGAGAGCAAACATAGTGTAATATGCTATATAAATAAAATCGCATATTGTATCTGAACTACGACCTGCCCAGAAAGCTGATTCATAAATCTGCTGCACAGATCACAGCGAGACTGCCTTGGTCTGATGGTCTGGATCTGCTGCTTCCTCCCATGGAGCTGCCTGGAGAGCTCTGCTGCCTGCAGCACTGTGCAAAATGTCCCTGAGGACTGGGCTGCTCAGCCCCTTGATCCTTGTCTAAGGGATGTGAAGAACAGACTTATCCAAGCACAGTGCATGTTCAGGAATTCACACTCCTCCTCCCTCACACTTACTGACCACTTCTGACTAATGAGCCAGCACGGAGCTTATAGTGAAATCATAATATGTCCTTACCATCGAATCTTTTAAAATAATCTCTGGTATTTCAGGCTCATCTTACACTGATATCAAGCATTCAATTATGCCCAGACTGATCAATCCATAGCAAACTAAACTGAAAAATTTTCAACCTAGTTGCTCCACAAGAAAAAAAAGCAATGCTGGGAGGCAGAAAAATATCTAAAGAAACTGTAAGGGTTTGGTATCAGAGGAGAAATCTTCTGTTTTCTTTGACGAAATGTAAGAAAGTAGCATTCTAACTGCAAGAACAAAAGTAAAAAGATACAGAATTGAAAATTCTGAGCTGTAAAGTCGTATTTACATTTTCTACTATTCTTAGGGTGGGGGGCAATCCCTGAGAACTTTGTACCCAATACAACAGACCAGGGTGCCTCTGAGCATCTCCTGCATGAGAAAGCCAGGCAGAGTTGAACACAAAGGTTTGTCCTTTCAGCTGCTATTGCTGACCCAGACCATGGGGCACGTGCCTTCATCTCCCCACTGCACACTGGGGTCGAGTTGCCTGCTGTCTTTATCATGGGCCAAAATTTTAGTGGATGAAATCCACCTGTACAGACTCCACACTGCACATCCAATGCAAGAAGCACAGTTTGTCATAAACTTTATCTCATTAGGAATGAGACAAAGAGGAATTAAAAAGTTTTGCCTAGCTCTTAGAACAGCACATCTGTTTGGGACAGATCAGAGTCTGAGAAACAACTCTGGAAAATAACTATTTGCTTTCCTCCCATACAAAACGTTCCCCTTCTATTTCTGTAAATGCACAGTCACCTGCCATAAACTGAGAAGGAAATAAATGCATTGTTTTCTCTTAGATATCAACAGTACATCTAACTTTTGAATCCTTATTCTCCAGGCCTTGGAGCTGCCAGTGGAGATACATTCCCCACAACTACACATCCACAAGCAGTTCTTTGCGTTTTACTGTCTGGCTCAAGCTGAGTCAACATGAAAGCCCAAGACATTTTTACACAGCAAAAGTTTAATAATCTCTGATCTTTCAGCACAAACACAGTGGGGAAGCCATAACCCCACTGTAGGGAAAAAGAAACATGCAAGGACATTTACAGGTTGGTGATGATGGAATTTAATGGCCCTTTTTCAAGAGGGACTTGGTTAAAATAGAGAGAACTGAACAGACCCAAAGTTGTTCAACCTTGCTGAGAGGACAGTCACTATCACTTCCACTGACAGAAACCTGTCCATATTTCTGGTGGATGTTATTTGCCAAATGAGAAAATAGATTTTAACGTACAGCAAACAGAACCTACAAATGGAAGAGCTGGAGGAACCCTGCCACAGAGCAGGAGTTCAGTGGAGTTTGTGTCAAGTTGGTTTTGCCACTTCAACCTGTTCCCAGCAGAACTCGGTGGGCACTGGTACAACCACAGAGACTCCAAAGTCTTTCACAAGTCTTCTGCCAAACACTTTACAAAAGGTAAATAAAAGTCGTGTTTACAATTGATTGGAACAACCTCTGGCATAGAACCTGAACAAGAAAGGCATTAGAAATCTTTAAACTCTTCTGTTTTGACAGTTTGGTGCCTTACCACAGTGAATTTTCTTCTTCCTTTTCCAAGGTATTAAGGACACTAGAATATAGGTGCTTTCTTGGTTTTTTTTTACCTGTTTTTTTTTGTTATCTGACAGTTAAAAGTGTCATTTACAATACATTACCAAAAGATGGATATGATAAATTTTCCACTCCATCCTGTGGTGTATCATAGCTTTTTTTTAATCGTCAAATATGAAGTGACTACATGATTAGATGGTCCATGGACACAGATAAGCATGCAGTGGTTTTGGGCAGGATTTTGGAGTTATACAGAAATACAGTCCATATTAAACCCAATCGTTTCCAAATCCAGTTCAGCTAAGGATTCTCAGATTTCAACTTCTGCTTCACAGTTCTTCTGGGTGGCTAGTTCCAAAGAATTTTAGACTTCTGAAATAAAATCTTCATGTTTCTGCATTACAGAAAGCAACGCATTCTTCACACGAGGAGCACAGCAGTCCTATTTTATGAGCCGCTGGACTTGCAGTTAATATTAGCTAACAGACGGAAGTGTGAATATTCAGATATGCTTTGTTACACACAGACATGTTGAACAACACAATGAGAGGTGCGTATTGCTGTTTTCATTGCTCCCTGCAGGCTGCTGCATGGAAAAGTGCTGATGACTGCTCCTGTCAAACATGTCTGTCTATGCTCCTTTGTCTGTCTTCACGGGCCAGTGTATAAATATATTATATATATACCCACAAAAGTAACCATGTGGAAAAATAATTTGATTTTTAGCACAATGATGTATCAAATTTCCAATGTATTTGCTTCTGGATGAAAAAATGCATCACTTGTGTGCAGGGCTTCCATACTGGCTCAAATATTAGCTGCATGCTAGATCAGTGATAACAGAATAAGAACCAGGGAGAGGAAACATCTTTTATCTCCCCTCTCGATTTATTCACTATAAAGCTGCTCGGCCTTTTACCATTCCACATGAAAAACAGTAGTGGAGGAATAATGCCCCTATAAAACATATGATTTTCTCATTATTTCTTCACCTCTTTCAGATACAGCCAAGTGGTTATTCCCGCAAAGGCCCAGCAATATCTAACCCTTAATACCCATAATTTTAAGCTGCCTTTGATAGTAGAACACGTTCGTTGTATTTCACCAAGCAAATTGATGAAGAAACTTCTTTGCTCAACTTAGCCTTGCTCCATTTGTAATGTTCCATTTGTAATGTTCCATTTGTGGTAGTGGTCTCTAGGGCTCACAGAACTTTTATTGAATATATCCAGCCTTCGTAAGTAAAACTGTATTTTTTCCTGTTTTAGCTAACTGCCTGTGTTTTCTGGCTGCCTTCTCCATTCTCATTTTCTGAGATGGGAACAAAAGCTTTCAGATGGAGCATCACTTTTGGAACCAGAGAACAGGCATTAAATGCTCCTCTAATCCATATTTAATTGAAGTGAGCACCCAAAAATTGATAATGGAAAATGTAAACTAGTTCAATAGAATGCCTAAAGAGCAACTCATGATATTTTTTTTCCTTTGGAGAATAGTTTGAATCAAATAATTTAAATGAAAAAAAAAAAATTAGATTTTACAATGCTGGTTTGAAAAATCCAAGATAAAAATCCAACGTGTAGCAGCAGCTTAGGAGGAAGGCAGTTCTACTAAGTCTTTTAGGTAACTCCAATTCTTCTGTGGAAAAAAAAAAATATTGCCAATGCTCACCATAACCCTGATAAGAGAAAATAAAATAATTTCAATACTCACTGTCTCACTGCCTTCAGACAAGTATGACCTCAGCATTTGCTAGAACTGTGGTCAAATCCCATAAAAACTCAGCTGGGTGGGCAATGCTCAACGACAGCTCCCTCCCTTCAGAGAAACATCCTCAGCAGGACAAAGGATCTCCAAATGTGCTCTGAACTACACAAGTTTGGTAATTGAACCCTTCATGCATTTTAAACAAGGTATCATACCTGAGGTTAATGTCACACTGAAGTGTTCTTGTTTATTTCTAGTTTTCAGAATAAATTCAAGCAGACGTTTTCCTCTCAGTTTCACTGCCATTTGCCTCATTAGCATAGTCATTAAAAGGAAAGATGAAATAAAGCCTTGACATTTCCATATGTAATTTTAAGCTACTCATCTAAAATACAGTAAGTCAAAAGAGCAGAAGACTTTGCAGATAAAAACAGCAGAAGAAATATATTTATTTAGGACTCACTCCATTAGCATTAATTAAGCTTTTACTTCATTTGCATATACAAGTGTTCCTGCCAGGAGGGGGTGCCAAGTACCCACAGCACTAATTATGCAAAAAGAAAACACATGCCAAATATTTTACAGAAAGATAAATTACCATTTTTTATAGCAGTTGCACATTACCTTGATAGACCAAACAGTAAATGGAGCTTTCAGCAACTAATGGCTGTTAAAGCATGTGTTGAGCAAGGTACCTGTCCTAGAACAATCCTGCTAATTCCTCATTTACTAAAATTAGTCCAGTGCTCATCTGGGTACATAGAAAATAATACAATATCAAAGAACTTTGCTGCTGCAGTGTTTGTCTTATCTAAAACAGTCTTTGAAAGCCATTAAAAAAAAAGAAAAGGCTAAAATTTTGACAGAAGGCAATTGTAAGGTAATGTCATGTTGATAAAGTAATTCAACAGTCTGAGAGATATTTGCATTTCTGTGGGGCAGTAGGTATTGAGGAGGTGGTGAAGGGAAATTGAACCCCCAAACATGACACAAGGATAAAGGTATGATGACTGATCACAGAGCAAAAGGGCAGAGAGTTCTTGAAATGGTACGTTTATTAAGAGTAATTAAAGCAGATTTTTCTCTGGTTTATTTCTGGATTTCTGTATTTCTGGTTTTTGTATGCTGGTTTTCAGGTAGTTTCAATACAAGGTGAGGTCCTCTTTCACTGGATCTTATTCATTCTTTATTTAAAAGCTTCAGCTTCTAAGATCTATTAATCGTGGTTAAATTTTTTGTTGTTGTTGTGGGTTTTTAGGAGGGTGAGGACAGCTTATAGATTTCTAATATTTAAAGCACTTTCTAAAAATTGATGAAAACATCCTGACTCCACAATTCATCGACAGTCATTAAATTGTTCTTTGTGTATACCACCTAACAGGTAATTCTACTCAATGATGAGCTAAATTAAAATAAAGCACTGTAAAAGCTCATCTTCAGTCTTACCATTTGCTAGTGCTATATTTTGTTGGTAGCATCAATTTTTGACACAGCTTCTAAAAAATATTTTTCTTTAGTATTCTGGATAGTTTTACTATTTTCTTGATTTCTGTTTGGTTAAAATATGTATTAATTTATGCATAGATATTCATCTGTAAGTCAATAGATCATTATTTATACTGATCAATCCAAATACGTCAAACTTCCCTCAGAACCACTTAATATATCAAAAGAAAAATGAGCCCACTGCAATAAATAAAACATCTATTATAAATACGAAGATAAAGTGACTTCCATGGATATATGTTCATAGAATAAAGTGAAATAAGGTATTTTATACAAAATAAACAACATGTACCACCACCAAGGCAGAAAAAAAAAAATGTATAACTTTTAAGAAAAAGCTATGTCAAACTGAATAATTTCTGACCATGGCAGCTATTTGAAGCAGACCCCCAATAACTGATGAGAAGAACTATTTGTATCACAAAGAGCACTGCAGACGAATCCAACAGTGTTAATATTCACTGTTAAATACAACACTGCAAACACTGGAGACATCTCCAGCCTGATTTTTTATATCCCGGCCCCTACTGCAAAACATCCCCACAGACAGATCCAGAATTGCCTCCCCTGTGCCAGATACAAACCAGGTCCAACACAAACACATAAAAAACTTTGCTACAAACTACTGGAGAAGAAAAGGCTCAAGAAGGGAGAACACCAGACTAAAAAAAAAAAAAAAAGGGTATTTCAACAACAGAGGCCCTTTAAAAACTCCAAAGCATTCTTCTTCTCAGTAAAGCCTTCCCACCAGGTATGGGATATCTCTTCTTCAGACACAAGCAGTGAGCTCTCTAATCAATAAACTGGAGGCAGAATAATGTTGATGAAACAAAAGAGATCTCTAGTTGGGCTGGTTTGTCTTTCCTGGAATTACTTAATGCTGCAGTGATGGATTCTATGGAGGTGAGGTAGAGATAATCCACTTAACTTGCACAGTTTTAATCAAACACGAGTAATGTTTGGCAAATAAACAGCTCCCTAACACACTATGCCACAGAAATGGTTATTTAGATCTGGCACAGTTCTAACACAGTTAAAAGGCAGCATTTTAAAGAGCGTGACCTTGGAAAAAGTTCTCATTTTAAGAGCTATGTGACCTTAGGATACATTAATTCATTAGATAAAAGTTTCTTCTCCCCAATGGGAAACATTTTCAATTTCACCACCAAAATGTCACGACTCAAACAGCAGATGTTTCTCTGAGCTTTCCTCTTAAGCATTACAAAACACTCTACACTAGGTAAATAGCAGAAAACTGAAATAACTTGCAACCACTGTGGTAGCTTGAAAACAGTGGTACTGTGGCTCAGTCACCTGGCATCTGACACAAACCTAACTCTGTTCTTCACTAGCCACATGGGGCATGCTGGCCCATCAGAAAGTCCCAGAAATCACTCCTAACAGTAAACTGAGATTGATGCATGCTTTCCACAAGGATGTACAGTATTGCATACATCTGACTGAACTGCAGCCATGTCCCTCTGTGCAATAAGCACTTTGTGGCTTCATACATATTTTCCTTCCTGGTTTTTTTTTCCCTTCATATCCTTGTATTCTCTGTTTGAACATCTTGCCAATTCATCCTCATTGGGAGACCTTAAGATAACTATGTAGGCTGCACTGTTACTTAGATCTTCTGCAGAATTCTGGACTGGAGAGATCTTATTTTACACTATAGCCTAAGTATGGAAAAGTGTTGATCCAAGTCCATGTGTTATACCCCTATTATTTGGATTTAATCCAGGACTTTCCAAATAATTATAGTGTAAAGTTGGGATCTTTGGCTCAGTCAGATATCCCTGTGCCTCGTGTTTCACATTTTGTGCTAATTTTGCTGAGTAGCCCCAGCTATAGCATTGCTATTCACTGCTGCACCACAGATTGGAAGGGGGCTGTTCCCCTTCAGTTTAGAGAGCTACATACACTCTCTGTCTCTGTGATGGCACACAGCACGTGTCATAGGTCTTTCTACATCAAATTTTTGTATATGAAGTTATTTGTTCTCCACTTGATCTTCACTTGTAATGACCCTTGGGGATTACCCAGGTTAATACACTATGGTTATTTTATTTAGAATAAGTATTTCACCGCTTGTTTTACTCATGACTTATCACTATTTCCTTAGTCCATGTTCAGGAAGGTGAACCACTGTGTGCTTGGCAGCATGGATCCATGAGACTGCAGCTTTGTTTGCACCCATACACATTCCATGGACAGTTACTGATCTATTTTCATCATTAGATCTCTCCCTTTCGCCTTCCTCTGTGCCCTGTTTCATTGCTGATTGCTTCCTGCACTATTTTACTCAAAACCCACTAATCCAGTGCTTGTTCCAGTGACAAATTTTGTAACAGGACCATTATGGCAATGTGTCCTCAGCCACACATCTCTCCTCTGCCTAACCTGCTGGAATGAACTCTCTGTCCTGCTTCTGCTGGAGGCAGATGTTCCTTTGGACAGCAGCAACAACCATTATTCACAACAGTCTTTATTCATTCATGCTCCCTCTACATTTTTGGCTGGCTGCTGAAGAGGGAGGGTGATGCAGCAAGGCACCTCTGTCCCTCTGGAAACCTCCTCTCACCACGTGAACAGCTTCCAGAGGACACCCTTCTAACTGGCAGTTCCTGAAGTCACCTTCAGTGGACTGTTCCTGCAGGTGTACATCTCTACAGCAACTCCTGGTGTCATTCAGAGTGCACAGAAGATTTTGTGTTCAAAGTTATTATTTCCTAATTCTGCAGACCATATGGCACCATAAAACCCACAGTGGAGCAGATATTTTTAAAGCATGACATTAACTTTACTAGGGACATTAACAAAGATGAGTAATGTTATCCTCACTCAAGTATGAATTATGTCAATGTTTTCAAATTTGGATGATTAAGGTTGTACCTAAATGATCACCTATTTTTCTGCACTTCTGAGATGTAATAGGAGTCCACCTGTGCTTGTACTTGAAAGTATCCAGACATATTTTCGGAATGCCATTTTAAGCAAAACACATAAAGATAGCATTACTCTGATTTATTTTTCTGAGGTTTTATGATTGGTAAATCTGACCCTGTTCTTATACAACAACTCAGAAAAAGATATTTTCTTAGTAATCACTACACTTAGGACTGCCCTTTAGATTACGGATCAGAGGTACAGCACATACAAATCTTACAAATTGCAATTTAATTAAAGTATTTGTTAAATCTGTTCACTTTTGCAAATGCTTCTCCTTTCTGCTACAACCTACGTGGTTTGCCACATTCCATAACGTTGCCTGGTAAATAACCTATGCATTTATTACCAGTAATCCTGTAGCCATGCTCTCATTATTAATAAACTGTGGTTAATTATTAAAACGTACCAAGCATGTTCCAATTACTTTTTCTCACCTGCCTCCACTTCCTTAATGCAATACATTCCAAACAGAAACATTTTTTATTTTCCAATCATCTTGATGAATGATATAAAGCAACAGGGTATATTCTCTAGACATTCAGCTTGCAGCCTCTCTGCATGAACAAGCTGGATGTGCAAGGAGGCTCTGGGATCATGCCTGGGGGCATTAATGAGCTTATTAGAACACTGTAACAAGGATTATCTGAATTTCTTATGCAGAACTGAAGATTTAATCAGTCTCTTGCCTTCAACTACCAACACAGGTCAGCTTAAAATCATTGCTGTTCTAAAACCACAATTTTTTTCTTCTTATATTGACATCGGTCACAATGACCAAGGATGATTTATGTTCATTAAAAATGGTAAAACTGGAAAAAAAAATAATACATGAAACATAGCATCTCTTGTTTCATTATTATGAATTCAATGCAGCACGGCTGACCTTGACAGCAATTTTCATACTGAAATGAAAACATCACTTTTCGTGAGTCTATCATATCACATTTGGATGCTAAGCTTTTGCTTTTGCCCACAGTTTTCATTGATACTGCACTTGAAGGAAAACTTCTCTTCACCTTTAGCTTTCCTTTCCACATAGCAGTAGCCATAAAGATGGTTATCCTGAAAATCACTTATTTAGTGCATATTTAGATGAAGGTGTGATTCTTTCAACAATTGCACAATTTTCTTACTGGGGGTCAGACTGGAAAATCATTTTTTTAATAAAAAATAAACAAATAAATAGAGCTCTCCGAAAAGCTGTAATAGAAGCACACTAGCAGAGTGCAGAAATAGATAACACAACTTATCTTAAGGCTTTCAGTTTTGTTTTTACCTCAGTCTGTCTGGAGTCCATACATTTTTAATGACTGTGCTTACCAGTTGCTGACCGTGAACGCCCCAGGCTGCATACTGTAAAACTGAATCCTCTACTTCTGGAGGGTTTAACTCCCAAACTTCCCTTGAAAAAAGGGAAACATTTTTACTTGAACACACTGGCACCACCTCATGCATAGAGTCACTGATAATGACACGGTATGGAAAAAACAATGTGACCTACCTTGTGTGTATGTTGTAAATCACGTATGAAGCTGTATAAGAATAATGAAAAACCTGGTAAAAAAGAAAAAAATTAAAAGTAAATAATTACAAGACAAAATACAGGATTAAATACAGACTACCATTAGGGCAGTCACAGTCTTTCAACCCCTGTAAACACCAATACCTTTATTACTGAAAGAATGTTTTACAGAATTAATTGTAACCAACAGACCTGAACCAGGCTTTGAACACTGTACAAAAGACACACATATTAATCTGTTAATTTAACCAGACACTTTATCAGTACATCTGCAGAGAAAGTCCCAATCAGAAAAATTTACATTCCTGTTTAAAAAAACCCAAAAATAAAAACACCCCCCCAAAAGAAAAAAAACCCAAAACAAACAAAAAAAAACCCCACCAAGAACATACATTAGGAAAAAAAACCCCACACTTTTTTTTTCCTTCATCAAGCTGTGTCAAAATGACTGCACAGGCATCACAGTCATTCTACTCGAAATGCAGACCAATACAGGATCATATGGTATTTTTCTGACCACCAGCTAGGGAGAGCCTGAAGAACCTCCTGGGTATGGCTCACAGAATAGAAAAACTCTGCATTTAGAGGGGCTCTGTTTGCTGTGGCTTTCATTAAATATGTTTTGGTCTGATTTTGGCTGACTTCCTTTGTTTTTCAGGGAAAGTTTGCTGAAGGTTTTTTGTCATTTTGGGTAAAATAAAGAACTATTTTTCTGAAAACCCTTCTCATTCAACAGCAAGTTACCAGTGACTTCTGGATTCAAAACCTGTAGGATTCTCTGAATGGAACGGAATGGCAACTACAGTGTGTAATGTGGCAGACTGCCACACCAAAGGGCTCAAATAAAAGCAAACTATTACACATTCTCTCTAGTCAAAAATTAGTCTATACACAGACAGTGAATAACAGACATTTTGCTCTCTTCCAGCCTTGAGTGATTGGTTTTACCTAACTCATTTTTTACCTCTGTCCTGTATCATGAAAGTTGCATAATTCCATAGTACTAGTTTTAGTATCACTTGAAATGATTTCATGGTCTTGGAAAATAAAATATATTTGCCACCAATTATTACTGAACTAAGCAAAACTCTTCTTTTTAATGTAAACTTCTCTCAGAAAGAAACATTGGACAACCTCCAACAGACTTACTGCAGCTTCATGCCTACAGTTACAGCATCTCTGCTTGCCACGTGAAGGATTCATTTCTGGACAGGCTAATCCCAGCTGGATGGGGACAGACACAGCTGTAGAGCCAAAACCTTTACGTGGAAATACAAGTGCTGGGAACTCTTCAGGTTATGTGTTCTGCACTGGGAACCTTTCAGTGTTTCCTTCCAAGAGAACAGGCAAAGGGGGATCCTACATGGACAGAGCCACTGCAATTTGTCACTGTGGACCACAAGAGGGTTTCAGAGGTTGTTATTTTGTCTGGAGGCCATTCAATGACAGTGCCATCTGAAACATCCTTCCACTGACTCCCTTTTCATTATCAGTTCCCTGCCAACACATGCCAAGAATTTAGCATGCCCTAAGTCCTTGCTGGCTGGTATAGCAAGAATCCCACAAAGGTCTCTAAGATTAGTAACTCTGTGCAACAGCTGAATACGCCTTCTGTAAAATTTCCCTTTGAAACAATTTCCATTTTACAAGTCTATTGTGTTTACCATCAAAACTGCTTCTTCAGTAAGAATCATACATATATTAATAAATATGGCCCAAACTTTTTTATATTTTATATTACAGCTTAAGATAAACTGGTTGTGCAAGGTACCAGCCTCTTCTGAGAAGTGTGGCTGAAACAAATGGTTAAATCCTGGTGGTTTCTGCACAGGGTGCCTTGCCAGAGGTTACTGAGGGGGACATTTGACAGCAGCTTTTAAAGGCCAGTTGCAAAGAAGAGAAATGGGTCTCCTGCCCTTGTGGGAAAGAGGAAAAACTATTAAAAATAATGTGTGGAGGGCTGCTAAATATTTAGAATTGAAATATTTAAAACGTAAATTATTAGACAGAATATATTTCAACAAGAAATGCTAAGCTAATAAGTCATCCTGACAGCTTCAACAGAAAATATGGGGTAACAACAAAAATAACACTTCATATGTCATGTGGAAACTCTCATCCTGCCTTGTGTAACATTTCTGTCTAAACATTTATGCAGAAACATTAATATCTGTGTTCAAAGTTGAAAGAGCTCCACTTCCAGTGGAGTCCAACTCTACAGTGAAGTCACTTTCAGACAGGATGCTGACATTTTTCTGGATTTACTCATGTTAGTTTCAGTTCCTAACAGGAACACCACATATAAATTACAAGTACAAAATTTCCTAATTCATCTTGCTTGCAAGAGCCACACATTGAAACACAAACACTATTAAAATGAAATCAATAAAAAGAGGATGTAGAAAATCTTTCTTTTTCTAGTCTGCCTCTTACAGAAAGTGCTTGGGAAGCTCTTGCAGTTTGTACAAAGGCTTAACCTGTCTGGCTTCCTCTTGCACAGAGCTGTGTCAGGGGCTGGGACACGGCTCTTCTCCAACAGCATCACACAACACCTGGCACCACAGGGAGGAGTGCCAGCAACCCCCAGAACACCTGGACCAAACCCCCCACACGGCCACCAGTTGTGCCCTCTGCGGAAGGGGCTTGGGGAATTATGCCCGGCGACTCCTGTTTTGTAGGATGTGCCCTAGTCAGGAAAAAACAGGTAATTCATGCAAATAACCAGACTAAAGCTCAGGCAGCACGGACTCCTCTCACACTGTATTTCCAGTCAAGGCTGGCTGCTGTGTGCCACAGTCAAATCCAAAGTGCAACCACTCCTATTCCAAAATGTTTTCAGACACTTCTTGTACTCCGTGCCTTCTAACCGAGGTGCTATCAAAAGACTGAATGAAGACCAGTATTCAAACATTGACACTGAATTGCTCCAAGTGACAAAAAAAGGATGTGAAACTGAGGAAAAGGGAGAACAGTTGTAGTGCAAAAATGTTAATCTTCTAAGTAAAGAGAGAATCAATTAATGAATATGGACACACAAAACATCCTTAAGAAGAGAAGCAATGTAGAAGAGCAAAGCCTTTTAAAATATAAAACGCATTACAGCAATTTCTGCACTGTTATATCAGCTGAGGAAAACAAAAAGAGTCAAGTGGCTGGTATAATTTATTAAAATAATGATATAAGTTGAGGTTGGGCCCTGTGAGGAGCCTTAACTTCACAAGTAGCATGTATGACTGCTAGGGTTCAGGCCTTTCTGGCAAGTAAATAACTTGCCTGCTTCTATTATAAGATGGAAAATGTTCCTTGCAAAGTTAAGAACTGTGAAAATGGCTTTTTAGATCAGACAGACAGTACACCTCCTCCTCAGTAAAATTTATTTAATTTTTCTTTTGCCACAGAATGCCATCAGTAACAACCATTGCATATTAAATATTTCTTCTGAATTCATTCTTTTTTCAGCTTATAAAGTGATGACAAGCTTTCATCTGGTGCTGCTCGACACTGAAAAAGTTAGCTGCATTTGTGTATGAAAAAAATGAAATTATAGAACTCTATTACAAAGGACCTAAAAGAAAAAGGTGGCAAAGGTATTTCAAGACAAATTGCTCCAGTCAAAATGTATTGAAATAACAATCTATTACTCAGCTAACAGCCAACAATAAAAACCACACTTATCAATCATGATCTGAACTTTTAGATGACACATTTAGATGAAGCTGTGATTCTTTCAACGACTGACTTCTGGAATTCCATGCATCCTTTATTCTCTACCTTTCAAGGAATTATTTTTTCTTTCCATGGTTTCTAAAAGTGAAATATTGCCATGGAACTCATGCATAGCCCAACAAGATGAAGGAAAACAGTGCCTTATACACTCAGCCAAACACACGCCACTAATTCTGCAATACATTCCAGAAAATATCCAGTTCACTGTCCCTGGGTAATTTGGAAAACATTTCTCAGCAGAATAGCTGTTTTTGCTAAACAGCTGCCAAGAAAACCTCACTGGCAGTATTTTAATGGTGTGATGAGAGCTCTCAGCCCCAGGGAAATGGAGGAGAGCTGATGACATTGGAACCTTGCAGCACTATAATCCCAAAAAGCCTGAGCATGCCAAACACCTTGATGCATCCTTTATCCATTTCCTGTATTATAAACCAATTACATTCTTTCATGTGTTATTTATTTACAGCAATAATGATGCCTTCTTGCTGGCATGGCTTTTTGCACAGTAGTGGAGTGACTGTCCTGTATTTTTGTTTTTACTCAAACAGACACCTGCAATCTGAACTCATCTCTGCAGTTCTCAGTGCTGCTACACTCTGTAAATTCCCCTTTCAGCTTCCAGCTAGACATCTCACAGCAAATAAAAGCACTCAGTCTGAGCAAGCACAATGAAAGGTGAAAGTATATGAAACACATTGAAAATTTCAGCACTCGCAGTGACACTTTCAGTTATTCCAAACCTTAACATCCAAATGGGGTCCATGTCTTGCACACAACATAGATATCCATTTATTTGTATTGAACATAGCAAATAACAAAGGTACTATTTTAAAGCCATGCCCTTCCCATTAGTTAAAAGAGAAAAAAAAGCAGTAGAGATGCCTTAAATAACTGAAATTGCAATGTTTGCCATCATTCCCATGCCACTTATCTCCAAACACGTACCCTGACTTGGAAAGAGAGGCAGTTTCTCAGATAACATTCAAAACCATGCAGATCTTTCTGATTCATCAGTGAGGTATCAGATCTTTTATGGGTTAATTTACACTTCTGATCCCATGAAAAACAAAATGTAGTATTTTGAGAGACTACTAATATGAATCAAAAATGATTATATTCTTGTTCTATGAGTTAAAGAATTTAATCAGATTTGAACACGGATTTAATCAGATTTGAACCTTAGCTGGGTGAAGTTTTAACGGCTGCAATATATGGATGCCTCCCAAACAGTATTACTCATAAAAAGAGAAAGATCAAAAAACTGCTTTTATTGCTTTACAGGCACAAGTCAATTATTAGGCAGTTCAAAGCTATGAGAGAACCCGACCTGGAAAAGGTTTTCTGTGCCTGAAAGCTTTTCTATTTTTTCCAGCTACATCAGTTGGCCTAATAAAAGATATTACCTCTTCTCACAAATCTTGTCTCATTTATCTCTTCAGGCCACCAAATCTATAACAACAATGTTAGGGAGAAACAAACATTCCTAAGCCCAGCTGGAGAAAAAAAAAAAAGGACTACCTAAAACTAAAAGTGATCCTTCCTAATTAAATAACCCGCATTACAGTACATATCACAAAATGCATGTGAACCCAGTAACCAGGGGACAGGACACAGTAAAGCAGGGAAGTAAACAGGAATACATCTTGCCAAGGGCACTCACTTCTCCATTCATCCATGGCCCTTCTCACTTTTGAAGATCTTTCACAAAACCTTCAGAAAATGGTCCGGCACATTTCCAAACTGCCTCGGTGGGTGCCAGCCACAGGAGCTGCTGGCTGTCGTTCACAGTGTGAAAAACCGCAACACGAGTAGGAGTCTGCCTTTATCCTCTTTTCTACAGTTGAATTAAGCAATTTGAAGAATTACTGAAAAATCTACTTATGCTGAAAACTGAACCAAAAAGCCTTTGCCATGGTAGTGATTAGAAGGCCAAGCAAAAAGTAACCCATCATTCATCTGCCACTCAGGTAACAAAGTACCCCCTCACAGTGACACACAGAATCTCATCAAAAATCCAAATCTTTAAGAAACCTCCACTAAAGGCTCAAAAATACAATTAAGAAAAAGAAATGCAAACATACGTTGCTTCCTATTTTGCCTTTAGGATAAAAGTACCTTGGAATAAAAATGGAATCTCCAGAACATGCCATGAGCTACAAATAATAAGCAAGGACCAGATGCAGAGTGGAGAGAATATGAGGGGACATAATGAGGCCTAGGATGGAGATCCTTTGGAAGGGATTACTGATATAAATACAGTGTGCTTGTGGGGAGAAAAAGTAACTGTATTATATGTTTTCAGTAGGTTAACATATATTCAAGTTCATTCCCCATACAAAAAACATAGCCTATACAAATTATGCTAAATTATACAGTCTATGTATATTAGTTATATAAATTATGCAAATAATTATTGAAATTATTTCTCCTCTAGTTAGTGACATTTTACTATCAATTTTACTCAGAGAATACTGGTGTAATTCAGCTATCCAGCAATGAAAATGAGAAAAGGCTTTGAGCAGGTTCTTAATGTCATGTACAAACTCCTTATTCTGCTACGCATTGGACACCAGATTATTCGTGGCTGAACTTCCTCCTTTTGTGGAAAGTCTGCTGAAAGCAAATGAGTTACAGTAGGAGGGGCGCAGTCTCTGCTTTATGCCATCAGGATTCCAAGCAGCAACTTCTTGCTCTCCAAAAAACCAGATTAACATTCACACAACCAACTCCTATTCCTCATTTCCTTTTTATGAGCTTTAAGACACATGACCTTGCTGGGACTGCAGTGCAAAGAGAATGGAATCAGTATCTAATGTGCTGATCACAAAACAATAAAAAAAGATATATTCCTTTCTGATCTTTGTATTGCAAGATGTTCAGCACCTCGTTAGTAAAACCTGTGAGGGAGTTAATAAGATTAAATTAAGAGCAGCATGACTACTGCCAAAGGCATAGCACAGCTGCTGGATGCAACTTCCATCCCTTTTGCGATTTATGTGCTAAATACATTAATAATGTTAATGGTATCAATAACACTATGGTAAAATCCAAATAGCTCTAAAACTCCATTATCATTCACATCAAATGTTCCCCCTTTGCCTTTCCAGTCTGACTCTATGTGTTCTCCAGCATAGGAACTGCTGCTAAATAGGACTGAACAGCTGAGTATGGCATGGCCATGGTTGGGTTTCATGTAATTGGTTCTTTGGGTGTGTAAGAAGTGAAGAGAGAGCTCTGCAGCACTGAATTCTGAGCCACAGAGGGACATGAAGCCACTGGATAACACCTGCACTAATCGTGAAGACCTTGAAAAACCACACACTGTACCAATAAGTGACAGCCTCTGCATATTCATGAAAATAATATCGATTAAAGACTGGAGTCCCACTGATTTCATGCCATGGCAGCAAACACAGTGAGACCTCAGAGTGTGCATGGGTACCAAAGCTCAGCTCACTTTGGGATACACCCCAGAAATGCTTCACACTGTGGACCAGTGAAGTGGCACCTTTTGCTCTTGGAGCTGTAGTGCTTAACTGGTATTTTCCTGGTGTTTGATTCAGTAAGAATTTAGCCACATGAGTTAATGACTGATTTCATATTGATTATATCTGGGGTAGAGAGAGCACCAGGGACTTCTCATTTTAAATAGTATGACACCACAAGTTCTTCAACTGGTTGCAGAGCAAACTCTTAGAAACAATCAACTGAAGTCTGTAATACTGAGATGATGAATTGTCACCCATCTGTAAATCCTATTATTTCTACCCAATTTGGGAAGCCAGAAAAAAAAAAAAAAAAGGTAAATTTTGTCACTGTTGATGTATAAGTCTCTATGTATCCTTGCACAATTTTGGCCCTTATGGGTGAAATATCTTGTTTCTGAAAACTCTGTATATAATTGCAGAGTTAATTTAAGACAGAGCTTGATGCATTTGAGCACTGAAGTTATATGACAAGGCTATAACTTTGAAAAGCATCATATTTATTTGTTTCAATCAGCATTGATTATTTCTCATGATTGATAAGAACCACTGCATATCATTGGTAGTAATTTATGGTTAGCATTAATACTTTGGGGTATGAAATATTGCCAGCCATAACAACTATATGCTGCCAAACAAAAATAAATATAAAGGCAAGACATTTCGAGACACATAATTTATCTATAAGAAAAAAGGCTGTCAAGGAAGCCTAAACAAAAAAGCACCTCTAGAAAATCTGTTAGAGCCTCAACTGTTCACATGTAATTTTTCAGTAAGATTAATTATCTCAAGAAAAAGACATCCACTGCAGAATGTAAATTAAATCACAATCAATTAAACTCAGTTTATACAACCAAGAGTAACGTGATACAAACCACAGTTCAGAATAAATGCAGAAACTTCTTTTTCTTCTCCTACATCAACAGCTGATAGACCATCATTTGGATATGCAACTTAATCAGTTTGGAATATATAATAACTTCAGATGAGTGAATTATTCAAGAAAGAATGTTCTGCATTGCCACTTCTGAAAGCCTCACATATCACTGTCATTTGAAATTCTATTAGTTACACTATCACGTAAAATATGTTTCTCGAGTCTTGTAGGAGATGACTTATGACAAAAATTTGTATTTTTTTTTTCTGGCTTATTCACCTGCAGCATTAAAAACAGGAATGACCTCACTGAAACCATTGTTACATGACAGTGAAACGGGTAAATCTCAAGCCTCAAGCATAATAGGTGCATTTCTGTTGTACTGATACACAGGTACGTGCACATCCTCTTCAAGCGTATGCAAGAAAGTATCACACTCATAGTCAGTGTGATCAAAATTTGGACTTTATGAGTACTTGGGGATTTAGAGGAACTTCTCTTTTCCTGAACTGATTTGTAGGCAGCTTTACAGTGTGCATGTGAATTTTCATCTGGACCAGCATAAGGGGAAACAAATGACATAAATTCTGACCGCACAACCAGAACTTCATCTCCATGGAAATATAAGACTGGTGAGGGTCCTTGCCTCTGGTCAATGCAGATGAGAATCCAAATCTGTCTTAGAAAAGTATGCATTTAAGTACTTTAATATGTTTGATACTTTAGACAGCCTGATCTCTTTACAGGGTTGTATGGATTACTCATATCCCACACAAAAAGCATCCTCTTTAGGGAATTTGGATTGAGTGCCTCCACACATGCTGAAAATTGTTAACTGAAAACAAAATATGTTTTAAAACACTGATTCTTACAGGAAAAGCTGCATCAAGTCTCCTCAGAGTGTTTTGAGATGGTTTAATTGCTCTTTGAGATACTGTGAAAGAAAGAACCAAGTCAAGACTTGGTTTTATTTTCAGTTTTACCACGGTGAGTCACATACTTTATTCATTCAAACAGATTGCTAAAGAGAAAATTGCCAAATGCAGAAAAAACATCACTGTGTTTTGAAGAGACACACTTCTACATGTTGTGATATTTCCATAAATATGCATAAAGTGATTCATGTGAAGTAATGCAAAAAATAATTGGTTAGAAAAGTTTACATAAATATGCATAAAGTGATTCATGTGAAGTAATGCAAAAAATCATCGGTTAAAAAAGCTATTGAGAAAATATTTTCTAAATTAACATTCCATATAAATGAAATATCCAGGTTCTGAGCACAAAACTAAACATAACTGAAGGTGCCCTGAAATGATGAAGATACAAAAGGAAATCAAAGCATGTGATGAGTCAGTTTTGAAGTAAAGACTATGGTCTCAATATCTCTTTTTCTTCTCCAGACAATCTGACTCGCTCGGGCAGCAGTTAGGAAGCAGATACCAGATGCTCATCTGCTGTTTGCTTACAAATTGCATGAGGAGATGAAAAGACCCTGTGGAGCTGGAGAAAGGAGAAGCAATGAGATAAATGGCCTGTGGGTCTGAAGAAATGCAAAGGAAAAATGGAAAAGAAAACTGGGCTGGGAGAAGCAGATGGCTAAACCAGCAAGCATGCAGGATGAAAGAAGCAAGACAAAAAGATAGGGCTAAAAATACCAGGATGGGAAAAAAGAGACATAATAAAAGGAAAGAACAAATCCAGAACAAAATAGAGCTGAGACCCTTAAAAGGCTGGAAATGAAGAGGATCAGCTCAAAGGAGGGAGGGAAAGCAGTAAGCAGACCTGCAGAGTGTGGGCATGGTGGCTGGAACACAGGCTCAGGGAACTGAGGGATGGAATTCAGGCAGAACAGACTGGCACCTAGAGCCTCTCTCTTCTGGAGGATTGAAGAGATGAATGAAAAATTGTTTTCTAGGGAATCTGACAGTTCAGTACCTGAATACATGGACTGCCTGCCTTTCACTGCTTTGGTTACCATCATCATCAATTGCTTAGCGTGGCTATGACACGTGGAAAAGCAGGAATGCAGTGGGTGTTTCTCGTGATAAGTCATCTTCACTCCTAGTCTTCCACAGTGACATCAAGATACCTTTAATGGTAACTCTGGGTGTTGGAGAGTCCAGGGAGCTTTTGTAGGCTACTGGGAGGGTTTTTTAATAGCATTAAATTCCTTATTTAGCCTTTTATAGAGTTTTCATGACAAAATGACTGTTTCTCTTTGAGTATTTATCTGCCTGTAGGTTGAGCTATGAACAGTTTTTCCAACTACTTTTGAAATCCATGTATTTAAAATGCTCTTGTACTGCAATCAAACCTTTATGATTCCAGGCAACCAAAGTGGCCAGGACTCCAGCCCTCCCAAACATTCTCTAGAAACCCTGTTTAAACTCTTCAAATAATTTGAACACTGCAATTTAGATTTCTCCCCTTCTTACACCAGTTCTGCACTGCAGTGTGAACTCCAGTATCTTCATGTTTTAAACAGAGCATGAAAAGAAAATCTTTTCCATAGAAGTAAGTTCAGCAAGTATCACTACAGCTAAATATCATCTTTAAACTTCGGTTTTGGTCATGCCCTATTCATCTCCCACATCTCCATGATTTCTTTGGTGCTGCTGGCCCTGCTAACAGGCTTACACTGTTGCTCTTCTGTTCCACTACCCTGTTACAAAACTGAGCAAAATACCAGGTGCAGTTCCCAACAATGGAGCTCACAGCCAGTTATCCTCTCCAGCACTTCTATTAGCAAGCCATGATGCTGCTTGCAGCCAGCTAGGTCTACCTTCACTAATTTTCTCATAATGTGCCATATTTCTGTACTGGTCTCTGTTATGGCCATTCTGTGATATTACAGTCCCTTTGATGGTGGTATCATGAAGTAGACTCCTGTAGCAAGTGAAAGACCTCTTCATGATGAAGTGATTAAAAGGTCACGATAAGAGAGCTATTCATTTAGTACAAGGGAGTGCTTCATGGTGATCTCAAAGAAGCTGTAACAAAGTGATGAATACCTCACACCAAACTCGTCTCTCCAGGGAACATCTAAGCTGGTGCTATATTTGCAGACAATAAATAGAATTATAAAGGTTAAATTGGAGCAGGTGGTTGACTACCTTCACTGGAACATTAATTTATTGCCTAAGACCCCAGGCTAAAGCTTTCATGCTCAAATACCCAAAAAGACTTGTCCTTACTTAAAAAGAACACAAAAATTGGATGAAAAGGGGCACATCTTAATATTTCTCTAAAAAGTGGACTCAACCATTTGATCTGTTAGTTCTGTCACACTATCAGTGTTCCTCATAGCCTGAGATGGAAGCTTGGTTTAAAGAGTGATGTGCAACAAAGACAGCTTAAAACATTTCTCTGGGACAGTTACATAAAGGTCTAGTCTTTGCCACCTACTTCAAGGTATTTCAGCTCTATGTCTGTATTTTAAAAGATCTTCCTTTCATTCTATCTGTACCAAAGCAACTGTTACCTCTCATTTATGGAAATTCACTTATTCAACACTCCTCTCAGCACTGTTGAGAGATGCCAATGCTAGCAGATTTATCTGCTTTCCTGACTGTCCTGTTGGCCTAGTCAGAGGCAGTCAGGCAACATTCTGCTCATCAAGGAGCCAGGAATGGGGCCAATGCCTCTTCTGTGAGAAACATGGGATGGTTTCCTCATGCAAAACGCAGATGGGAGATACCCCTGCCATGCAGTGGGCTATGAGAAAAGGATTGAGAGACAGGATGGTTAAACTACTTGCAAAACACACAGCCTGTTTTTGTCTTTGGACATTTGCTCTGGGATAAAGTTTTTAGCTGCTGGATTAATGTATTACTTCTTAAGAGTCAAACTGTGCCAACCATCCCCATTGATATCGACTTGCATGGTGGATTCAATTATGCTGTACAGTGGTGTTTCAAGGGAATGAAAACTATGGCTTAGCAATTTTGAGCAATGACCTGGGTCAGGCTGACCCTTTTCCTTCAGGCTAAGTAATTTTATATTAATAGAAAGGCACAGGCTTCCCATGAAGGTACGTGTCCCTGTTTTAATGAGAAGCAGCAATTCCAGATTCCAGTGATGAAGGAGCTAGCTTGTACTTCACTGCCTTATTTCTGTTTTGAAGGGGGAAGTGACTCATAGAGTGGAGGTGGTTGAGGGGGTTCTTTCCATTTTATACTTTTAAAAATCTGTGTTCATGCTTCTCCTTTGTAGAAAGTTCTTACAAAACATTTATTCTATTTTAAAAATAATTAACTACTCCTTTTGTTCTTGATGTTGAATATTTCCCAGAGAACTATTCTGTGCTCTGATTGTACAGTCATAGAACACATCAACCACTTGTTGAATTGCATCAGATATTAGTTCTTATCTAAGAATGGCAAAACTGTTCCAGCTTCACTACATCAAGTTAAGGACTCAGCAGGATTTGTTCTTTTAACACCACCGTGTGGGCTACACGTAAATTTTCAAAACCATCTGGTAGAGCACTTGCAGATCTTCTCAGCTTCTTTGTGATTGCACAACGTTTGTGAGAAAGCTAGTGATTTCAGGGAAATACAAAAAATTGTAGCAAACCAGATCTTTCTATGATTTTTTAGACAGAATATTCATTTTGCAATGTTCTTCTGGTCAGCAGGCTTAATTTCAAATGTATTTATCATTGTACCTACCGAGTTGAACATGATTATGAATGTGATCTTCAGAAGGACATTCTTCTTTTGTGAGACTCTGCCCCAGTGAATAAAATAATTTTTTTCGAAAAAATCTCTGCCTATGAACTTTGTGAAAGGCAAAGACTCTTGACAAAAAAATCATCTGTTAAAAAAATCTAGGTATTGATAAAAACAGATTATTGCCTAATCCTGTTGACCACTCCCACCTTTGAAGTGGAGGTATCTGAAGAGAGGCTAGGAAAATACCTCTATGATGAAAATCTTTTTTATTGATCTCTGTAAATTTTGTTTAGTTCATTAATGTGTGATTTGTATCCAGAAATGACTAAGTAGTCAATTTAAATATGCACTGCTATTCATTTGACATATATGCTCACAGTATGTCATATATACATATATTTTTAAGCAAAGATCAAACTGCAGATTTTCAGTTATTCTCCCTGTGAACTCCCTACAGAGTTCTTCCCATGGAGATGAACTAAATAGTCAACAGCACACGGCTGCAGGTTAAAACTTCAGCAGAATATTCTATGCTGTAGCTCTCCTGCAGGGACAGCAATAACGCCAAGGTTGTCTTATGACCACATTTGACATAATTTTAGTGTTTTCTCTGCATAAAACATATGTGGGGAATAGAATTCTACCCTCTCTAAAGATGGATGCATTTAGGTATCAAAGTCAATAAGGTAGCAGTAAGTCAATGAGATGCACACCTACAGCATGATTCTTGGAGGCCATCTCTGCTGCTGCATCTTTAGGCATTCAAATTCCTCCATAAACATTGACACATAAGACCACAGAGATTGTTATCATCACCCTTTCCACGTGCACTAAAGCCATTCTAATCAAAACAATGAAATTCAAGAGATTTGTCATCAAATACCTGATAGAAAGTGCTTATATTCCTCTCACATACTCAAGTGGAGCAAATTTCATAATATAACCACTTATTTGATATTTAGTTCATCTTCTTCGTAATTCAGTGTGCAGAATTAAATGATTAAACCTAAAATGATTATCCACATAATGAGTAAAAACAGATCAATTCTTTTTTCATTTAAGTAGTGGGGGTAATAAAATTGTTTAAGCACCTTTAATATGAGGAACTACCTAGTCAAATTCGTATTTGTATCCTTTTAAAAATAATAAAACTTGAATCAAATTAAGATGCTTAGAATTTTAACTAAGCAGTGGCTATTTGATTATAATCCACTGGCCACACTGTCAGTTGCTAACCTCTAACCTCTGTTCACTGCTGCACTATGTCTATTTTGAACATCTAAATCCTCCTTTAAAATATTTTTGCCTTTTGGGTTTGTTTGGGGTTTTTTTGGGGGGAGGGGGGTGGGAGGAGGGAGGTTGTTTTGTTTTGTTGGGTTTTTTAGTTTTGATTTTTTTTTTTTTAAATGGGGGAAATTTGTCATAAGAGATGCACAATAGGTCACTTTTTCAAGAGGGAGAACAGCNGTTTTGATTTTTTTTTTTTTAAATGTGGTAAATTTGTCATAAGAGATGCACAATAGGTCACTTTTTCAAGAGGGAGAACAGCCCTTTGATCTGTATACTGACCAAGTTCCCTGAAAGCGCCTCTTCCCTTAGAGAAAGTTATCACCAATTTAGCAAAATCATTACAGAATTTCTGTTATTAATAATAGTGCTGTAGTTTGAATTACTCTTACTCAACACCTTTTAATTAAATTTTACCTGTAAGAACTATAAATTCAATACGGAAGCTGAGATAAAAAAAAAATAAATAAATACACAGAATCATGTATGTTGATCCAGGATTCTTTCAAGGATAAGAACCCTGTGTTAGATTATGCACAGAGCAAAGCTCTGTAGATGTTGAGGAGGGATAGGATTCACAGTAAATCCACCCTCTCAGGGGTGCAGGTGTAGCCTCAATTTGGTTCTGTGCCCAGGACTGAGTGGTGTAACTGGTTCAACACTTCCTCAAAGTCTGCATCTTCTCCGATTCAATTCAGTAACAAAATTTTGTGGTACCCAGTGCCACAGAGCACAGATATCCTCACCAACACAGAGAATCATTTCAGGTATCTGTTTCACACATACAGACTGCAGGTTTCTATCAAAAAAATAAATGTTTCATAAAGATCTGTGGAGGGACCTTCACTCTGCACCACTCCCATTCCAGCTAACAGTAAATGAACACAGATATATGGATTACATGGGAATGACATTAAATGTGACCCTAACACTTAGTACTGATCATTAAAAAGCTGATCATTCTCTTCTCTCTTTCAGTATTAAGAATGATCATCAGCAAGAGCAATGCACCCCACGAGCACAGCTCTACCAAGGTAATACAGGACACATACAGACCTCTGGAGCCTGCTACTGGTTTGTAGGTGGATGCAAGTTATATGATTAATTTCACATTTATTTAGTGGGTTAGGAATTCCTAAGGGTCTATTAATAACTTACAAGACATCACTTCTTTTTTCTCACACCTTTTCTTTTCTTTTTTTTTTGCTCCAATTAGGTCGGTGGTACTTGACGAGTGAGGCATAAATGCTACTGAGCTCTTCCTCTTAGCAGACACTTCTCTATCAGTACTTCAGAAGTAAAGTTAATCAGGCAGCTAACGATCTGCTTTGGTCAAAGAAATTTTAACTCTCTCATCATCCATTCCCATTATTTACTGATGGAGCTTCCCATAGAAGACTGCTCTCCCTACATCAGCTCTGGTGAAGCTGATCTAACTGGACTCAAACCTGGGATCCCACCACTACTTCTATCCAGCAGAACTTGCGTTTTCCATTATTCCCAAGCAGGCCCTTTTAAAGTCCCATTTGCACTCCTGGCATAGCTCCTGGCTGAATGAATCTCCAGCAGCCCACCGTTAGCTGTAGCAGGTAACACTGAAATTCCCTGGTCCTTCCCACCGCAGCAGATCTGAGCACAGAACTTGTGGAGCCATCACGCAGCTGGTGACTGCAGCTCTGCGGCACGAAGATGAGATAAAGGCAGTGCTTTGTACAGCAAGCCTGTACCCAGCAAGGTTATCTGTTCTGTTCCATGCTGATCATAACACATTTAATTCCTTAACATTCTTCTCGAAGGTATTTCTCACACAGCCAAGAGGTGCATTGTATTCCATAAATACACTGTAGGAAATGAAGTGGTTTGAGAGTAGACTGCTCTGTGCACAGTGTCTTAGCAGCAAATTACAAGTCAGCTTTAACTTTCTAACACTGGCAAATTATTCCATTTCTAATTAAATGAGCATGTAATTAATTTTGAGTACTAACCTGCTGTGTGTTAACTGTCAAAACACCCTTTTTTGGGGAAAAAAAAGAAAAAAAAAAAAAGGCCTGAAACTTGACATTCTTGAGTGGACTTCTCATATGCAACTTCATGTTAAATATTTCCGAGTAATAAAAAATTAGACTCAGCTAAAACCAAGTTATAATTCTATAGTCTACCAATATAGCAAATTATGCATGTTATTTTTCAGTAGGAAAGACACCAAAAAGCTTTCATTACAGCATATTAGCTTTAAATTAATTTTTCCACTTAGATCTGAAGGTAAACAGTGCTTACTTCATGATGTTCTAAATTACTTTTCTGGGCCATTTTTTTACTCCTCTCCTTACCGATTTTACCAATCATGTGGTTTTCTTCCACACTGTATCAGATTTGGCTTAATATGTGTTTCTTTAACATGCTAATGCACGAAGAGAGCTCAGTCTAACAATGAAACAGGAATTTTTCCACCCTGCCTGGTAATGCAGAAGAGCTTATCAACATTCTGGTCATACTTAATGCAACCTAAACAGGTTTTGCAATCAATAGGAAAAGGGAATTTGTTAAGTCTCAAAGATGTACGTAAATAGACTTTCTCTGTTATTGGATTATCCCCTGCACTGAAACAGACTGAGTAGGGGACTGCAATACTAAGCAGGGTGGGATTTAGTATCCAAAATATCAATGCCTGCTGGAAAAATGGGAGAAAAATCTGAGAACCAGCCATAGTCTCACCTCAAGGCAGAATGACCTGCCACTAAAGCATAGAGAAGAAATGGGTTTAATCAGGTTACAAAAACATCCAAATGTGGAAACTCAACACAATTTCTAAAAAAATTATTCCGGCTTTTAACTATTTTATGATTTAAAAATGCTTCTCTTCATTCCAACTAAAATCTCTTTGGCTACAAATTATTCTGTCTAATCCTTTTGTCCTACCATAAAATCACATAAAAGAAAATCATCTCACTGTACACAGGAATCTGCTACATATTTGAAGACTTGTATCCCCAGCCTCTCCCTCTTGAGGCTAAGGAAACCCAGTTCTTTCTTGACCTAAATAATCTTTTCAAGACTTCACTTTGTCCTACAGAAAACATGTGCTTAAACACTGAAGTGTGATACTTTTTTTTTTCCTAAAGAGTAGGACATTACTGCTCTGTTCAGTTTGTTCTCCAACCCATACCCCATATATTTTTATACAATACCACTGACTTTAATACAATGCCTATCATGTATTTGTTTACTAGATTTATTCCCAGTAAGCCTAGAGTCTGGCATTGAATCTATTGAATTGAAACCTGCATGTACAAATCACTTCTCCCATTTTTTCATATACCTTTCAATTCTAATTTTGTTCCTGAGGCTGCTGGTAACCCACTTTGATACTATCTGCTAATTTAAATAAATGTATTCCCTGTTCTATTATCCAAATTATCAAAATGTTGAACATTACTGATCTCTGGCCAGAGCCCTATAAGATATAAATCCATCTTTTTTGACAGTGAACCATTTATTTGCCAGCATTCACTCCAAGCACAGAACTGCAATCTGCTTTTAATTATGGTGGTCCCATTTAGACCACGTTTCCTCATCTCCCTGGTGACACCACCATGGCCACTCACTCCTTATCTGCTCACCAGGCTTTCTGTACAACTGCAGAGAAATTAAACTGATTTGTTATGATGTGAACTTTACAGATGGATCTTGGCAGTTACCTACTCTTTGTTAAATTCTAGGTATTTTCAAGCAATTTAACTTCTCTCTTAAATAAATCAATCTTACTCCATTTCTCCACCAAACTCCCTAAGAAACTCCTCTTTTCTGTCTTTTGGGGGAAAACCACTCTGTCCTTTTCAGTTTTACGGACCTTGTCTATCTTCCATATGTCTTCAGAGATTAAAAATTGTCACAATTACTTCACCTCAGGTACTTCCCTGCAGCAATTTTTACCAGGGCCAGGAGGGCAATTCTAATCTTTTCTCTCACTATCTTTATCTAAGCATTTGTTAGGTTAACCAGGTCACAGCTAACCTTGCTTTTGAACACTGGGGCAGAAGAGACAACACTTTAACCTTCTCTGCTATAAGCAGTTCCTCCTCTCTCCAACAGACAGATTGACTTTTCCCTCGTTTTTCCCTTCCTTTCTACCGAGGTCCTTCCTAAGGACTCTTTACCCTCACTCAGCCAGCGCAGGGGACACCCCAGTGCGTGGTCCTGCATCCCAGCCACGCCGCAACTACACACCGACAGAAAACCCAGAGCAGCAGCTCCCTGGGTGCTGCTGCTCCTTTCCCACGCTTGCAGTGAGCGCTGTGCGAGGGAAGGCCACAGTGCCAGGAGTGCAGTGAGGGGCTCTCCTGGTCACCCAGCCCACCTGCAGCGCGATTCCTGCTCGGCTTTCACACCCCTGGCTGTGCTGCTTGACTGATTTTCACTACTTGCTCCCATTATTCTCTTTCTGTAAAAAGTTCAGCATAAGGCATCTGTTTCTTTTTTTCTCCAGACTTTCAGGCAGGCCCAGGCAAGAACAAACAAAGGAGATGACGAATGAAAACAGGCAACAGTCTGATTTCTAGCCACTGCTTAAGAAACAAGCAAAAAAAAGATATATATAGGAAAAAAAAGAACAAGGGGGAATAAAAATCAGCTATTGCTCTGCAACTACAGACTCCTCATGCAGCTTAAAGCAACTGTGCTCCATGTTCTGTGGGTCAGCTAAGCACCTGTGCATCAAGATTCATATGGACATTACTGAAGTTAACTACACCATGAGGTCGATTTTTTAATTAATTTCAACTAGAATCCTATGTGAATGCAGGATGCCTTCCTCAGAATCATTTTTAAGAGCCAGATGAAAACAGCACTCGGGTTATGAAAGTGGATCATAGGCACTGCAACCCAATATTGCAGCCCTGGGGGAAAAAGAATCACTGGCAGAAACTCAATTATTGACTATTCCTAGAGGAGTCCTTTGAGCATTAAAATTCCTCGCACACAGAAAAGAAAAATAATCACAGTTTTGAAACAGGTGCTAAATGACTCTGCTATCACACATAGAAAATATCTGATATCCCCAGCAGCTGAACTCCTGGCTCGGCTGAGCACCATGAGAGCAGCACTCACCGCAGCTCCCTGTGCCGCGCCCCAGCAGCCCCTGCTGCCCTGCCAAGGGCTGCTCCGGGGGGCACAGCCCCGCCGCCAGGGAGGCTTTCTCCCCGCCTCCAGAAAACACTCTCTCCCTGCCCACGGAGACCGACTAAATCCTTTGACAGTCCTTACCAGAAGAAATTAGTTTGTTCTTGAAGAGGTATTTTTTGGCATGATGAGGAACACGGTGTTGTATCTCACTGTTAATCAAACACATGCAGCCTTAGTATGTCAATGCTTTGTGCAGCTCTGACCCTCACAGCTCTGCTTTTGAAGGCTTCTTCCTACTGATTTTGAAGTGTGGCAAGTAATGGGAGAGAAAAAACCTCACAGACCTTTTTGGATAGATATTCTGTCTTGTATAAAATGTAATGAAGTCAGATTTAAATACATATAACCTTGGGGTTATACAGTCTGAGCTCTTCTAAATGTGCTGTGCTCTGATAATACCTGACATTTAGAGAAGCATATCCCACAGTTATGCAATAAAGTTGATAACTTTCCAAAATTAAGTCCACTCAATGTGTGAATTCTGTAGAAAGAGTTGAAAGTAAAGTCAAGAAAATAATCTAACAGCAGGATAAATAATTTTTTTTTTTTTTTAATTTACACTGAAACAAGAAAAAAATCTGCATCTGATTTCAAATTTAAAAAGCCTTCAAACTTAAAATGCAAGGTAGAGCCAAGCAGGTATGTTGGCTACTTATTCTTCATTATGAAGAACAACCTCATTTCGAACACCTGTAGATATTTCACAGAGGTGTAGAAGTTCCTTTATAGAATACTTGCCTGCAGCTACAGTTTGCTGGTACCTTTTGAAACACTACTTTACATGCTTAGGACTGGCAGACCTTGAACCATTGGTATTTCCATTGACCTTTTTTTCAGCACAGGGGCCTTCCAGCAAAGCGCACGGAATTTGCTTTCCCTGATTACTGAAGGAAAGCAGCTCTGCCTCAATTCTGAGAACAAACCTAGGAAACTCTTGCAGCAGCAGAGGAGGAGAACAGCCTGTGGCACAGCAGCAAGACACTTCTCAAAGCACCAGCAGCAGCTCTGGCTCCTTGGGTTACCTCCATCCCTGTTAAACACATCTCTGCAAGCCCGTGGCTCTGAGCCTCACAAAATGAGATTCCAAATCTGCCTGGGCTGGAGTAAGAAACTCACCCACTTTTTTTTTCCCACAGAGGAAAAAAGGAATTGTGTTTATCAATCTCTTCTCAAGGAAAGGATAATGGGTAAAGAGGAGAGCTTCCTACACGCATGTATGAATACACTCATCACATGTTCTGCAGTCCCCCCCTGGGTACAATCTGCTACAGACTGGGGAGACTACTTTTACTGCAGTGATTTAATTTCTTTTTAAAAGCTTCTATTGTATTTTGGGCACATCTGACAACAGTGATATAGAAAGTTATAAAAGAGAAAGAAAAGTAGGAAAACTGAATATGTATATTTAATGTTCCATCTTATAAGAGTGAAACATTAGCAAATGCAGAGAAATTGGAATTGCAGCTTCATCTCTGATGACACCACACTCACTAAACCAACCATTGTATAAAACAGTCTCTGCAATTTCCTGTTATCCTAGGAAATCAAAGAGGAAGATGTGGAATTGCCATAGGTACTCAGAGTCATACAGGATATAACCCATCCTGCAGAAGATGAAAGGAATATGCAAAAAACACAGATGTCATTCTATGTTTTAAAGCATTACCAAACATGATTCTTTGCCTTTTCTGTGAAATGAAATATCTCAAATATAATAATGAATGCCTGTAAGAAGAGAATGACACACTTTTACCAAGAATCTATTGTCAGGCATGGCCTGACTCTTCCCTGAAGCAGAAATGGGGAAAAGAAGCAGCATGTGTTATATTAAAATACTTAATTTTTTTCTCTTTTTACTACTACTACAAAATTATTGTGCTTTCATGCATGAAAGATGATTCACTTTTGGTCTTAAAATTTCCCAGAACGTGTAAAGAAAACACAAATTTTAAAATCATCCATTTTTTATTAAAAAATTATTTGCCTATATTTAAAAGGTTTTTAAAAAGCACCGCTATGTTTTTGTAATTCTGTCCTCCACTTTTTAAATACTTGTTTGATATATCTGTTGCACTGGTTTGTGGCTACTATGACACACAGTGTAGGATTCTAGCACTGCTTCATTATTTTAAATGAATTTGAAGATGACTGAAGCATGTAGAAATTAAACGATATTTGTAATATATTCTCATCCCATTGTAAGTAAGGGCTGGATTACTAAAACCACTCCCTCCCAAAAAATGAGTATAAAATGCTACTATTCAGATGTGCTATCAGTCTTTATTTAATCTATGACAAGACAGAATACAAACCATTAAACTCTGAAGTATTAGCCCTAGAAATTTTCACGTTACATTTTCAACCGACATTTTCTGTCTTCCATTTACTCTCTCACGAGTTCAGGTTATGGCGGCCTTATTCATATTTAAGAGGCTCTTAATTAACTACTAATGCTGCTTATTTAGCTGGCATTACCAGAGAATAAACACATTCCTCAAGATACACAGAATGGGGACATAGCCCTGGCCATTTCCAGGACTCATTTTCCCTCCCAAGTGCTTCCTTCATGAGCTGCAATGTTGTTTTTCTACAGAGCTGTGCCCTCCTGTACTCATGAAAGCCACTTGCAATGATTTTAGCTACAGTGAGAGTGCAATTTAAGGATCAGAGGTAATGATAAGCTGTACAAACAGATTATTTGTGATCTCAAGACATACTGCTAAGGGGATAGAAAACACCACGTTCTTCACAGGCAACGAACAGAACTGCAGAAAATTATCCAGTTTCTGGTATTTTTTGAAGACTAAACAGAGCTTGGAAATCAGAGTTTCTGTACCAGGTATGAATATAGAGAACAGTATTATATTCTTCTATTTTGAAGGCCAGAAGAGACCATTATAATCATCTATTTTGAGCTCTTGCCAACCTCATGCCAATGACAGATACTATTCCACTACTGACACATCATGTCCCTAAGTTCTGTATGATTTTGAAGAACCCTTTAAGAAAACCATAAAGTCACTGTCAGAATCTAGAACCTGCCCATCTTCACTCCACAGTCAAAATTACAGCATCAGTGAATCCTGCCTTGTTTAGGTAATCCCTAAAATGAGAATATATGTTCACATCTGCTTTGAAAAATCATCCCTGGGATTTCCTTTCCTCTGAGTTAAAATCCTTTCCTCCTGATGTGATTAAGCTCTACTAATACATAAACACATGCTGCTAATTGTGAGAGAGTGAGTACGACTTTTAAAAACTGAATTATGCCCACTTTGAATCGCTCATTAACACTCTTTTTGGTAACACTCAAATGATCTTACCATCTGAGGAGGAAAATTGTATTTATGAATGTCCTTATAACTTTACATTTCTGGACTGAAAGAACTGCTTCATTGGGCTATCTGACACATAATGATCTCTGTTGGAGGGGTGCAAGAATTTTAATTCTTCTTTTTTCACTCCCTGAAACAAAAATCACAAAAGTGGGATAAGAAGCACTTTCTCCATGCCCAAACCCTCTGACCCCAGGATCTGTACCTATATTTATCCTGAAAAACCCTCTTGGCTCACTAAAATTTGCTTGCTTGATTTCAGATTAAACAAGTGAAGATCACTGTTTTTTCTTAATTTTTTAATTATTTTTTCCCTGCTTTTAATTTAGTTCACATCACAAGAATTTTGTGAGAAATCAGTGTTCTCACAGTAACTAGGAGTTGGTCAACACTTCCAGTATCTTGCTTTGAGTAGGTCTGGATTTCCATCTCATTTATTTAACCTCATTTTTACCCCAATTCTCATTCTATTACTTTCAGAAGAACTTAATCAGAACTGTTTTCTCCAAGGCTGCCAGCTGAAGAAGACATAAAAAATAAAGTCACCATTTTGAAGCAGAAAGTCACAGTGGTAAAATAGCATCCTCTTAATATATTAAAATTTCCTGTCAAACTTACATAGGTCTCTCGGGCTAATAACTAACTTTGAAATCTGAATTACATTTATTTTTGTCATTTAACAGCAACTATTACCCTTTTAATCTACATGGACCAGCGTTGAGGAAAATACTGAGACTGCATTACATATCTTTGCTGTGCCAGTGGATACAGCAACAGTTTGCTAATTGTAGATTTGCCATCTTTTATTGTAAGGAAAGCAAAGAACCTACAAGATCCCCAGATCCCTTAGGCTGAAAAAGACCTCCAGGGTCAGCAAGGGCAAGCATTCAGGCAGGACTGGCAAGCCCACGAGGAGAGGCCAATTCCCCTCTGCTCTGGCACTGCCAGCCCTGCAGGAAGGGCACGACCCACGTTCAGGGACTGATGCTGTCAGCAAGAACAGACCTCTGCCAGAGGCACCCTCGGCAGGATGATTGCCTGCTTCAGATATTAACAAGGCTACTGGAAGAGAAAAGTCAGCATCTCTGGGAATCTCCCAACAACGCGTGTATGACCTTTCGCAGGAGAGAAGTCAAACTTGTCTGTTCAGAGCACCAAGGGCAGGACAGAGCTCAGGCTCAGATGTTGCCTGCAAAGTTGCAGACTCCATTACAGCTCATTCTGAAAGAATATTTTTCCGAAACTCCTAATAAATAGTTTTCACAGAAATAGTGACAAAGCCATAATTATAGTGGCAATTGCAGGTGATTCTATAATAAACCATATTTCTTCCCTGTGAAGATAATAATTTACTTTTTTGAAATGTTCATTCCTAAGCCCAAGACTGGGTTTCTGAATTGTGTTCAGAGGCAATTTATAACAGGAGAAAAAATACACTCTATCCTAAATGTACTGAACACTAATTTAAAATGATCTATTTGCCATAATATACATTCAACCTCCTACTGAAAAGTTCAGAAGCTTCTCCTCCTTCACATACAGCTCCATCAGGCTATTCTTATGCACTGGGAGCCCTGGCATACATTTCAGATGAATTGTGAGGCTTCTATTTCAATTTTTACAGCAAAAAGTTATGGGTTAGATACACGGGTTATAGTGCAGATACGCCAGAAAGTCCGAGTCTCCCATGGTGTAAATTCAAAAGTATCATCATGAGGGCAGTTTCATTTTTCAGAATATCAAGCAGTGCTAATGCTCAGCTGCATAGGATTATTACCAGAAATTCTTAAATTTGTAGGAAAACTAGTATCCATTTACAAGCACCTGCCTATGAAGCTCAACAGTACCCTGAAAATCAAAACCATTTTCTTCTGTCCCTCTTTTATCTTTTAGTGTTAGAAATTGAATCCCCACCCTTTTTTTTTTTTTTTTTTTTGCATCACAGTACTTTTTTTGAGTAAAAAAAAGGAAAAAGAAGATCATACAGGACTGTGCTGTGGGTATAAGATACAATACCATCACACCACATCTACAACTGGAACTGTGTGAGGTGCTAGCCCCAAAGTAGTAAGTTTGATAACTTTACTGACAAAAAATTCTATGGAAAACCAAAGCACTTAAAAGTGGGTCTGGTTACTCAGGAGTATTTCTTAATTATTAGGATACTTTAGTTTTTGAAACATAAGCATCCCATAACAACACTGTACAACACAGCACTTTTTGGAGATGCACATCTTATACAACACGTAAAGCCTGACATGCATAACTTCTAGTTACAGTTGTTTTGTTAGAAGGAGTTTTTTTAAGCTTCTTGCTCAGCAAAGTAACTATCAGGCATCATTTTACAGATAACACTCATTTGAATTTTCAGTAGTGTTTTGTATTTTAGTTCCTGTGCATCCAAATATTTGGTTAAGTATCTTTGCCAGTTAAAAAAAAAAAAAACCAAAAAAAAAACACGTACATTCATTAAATGGGTGTGTTCAGGAACAACTGTTTGCTGGGTGATATGATAATCATCTGAGAACTACATGCCATAAACAGCCTGCTCAGAAAAAGTATATTTCTCTGGCAGTAGATCAAGCTTTCTCTGAAGTTAATAATTTAGTGGTTAGAAAGTCCAGCAAGGAGATGTCACTGTGGCAAAAAGGACATCTGCAGGTTTCAGGAATCCATAATCGCAACAGGAAAAATCTCACATGCTTTAAATGTCTTCAATTTTAAATAAATTTTAAAAGCTGAAATTCTGATATACTCAAAAAAACCCCCCCAAAAACCCGTTTTGTTCATCAGCTTGTTTCTTGCTGCCTCCTCATGGGGTGATTTTACTGAGCTCTCTGTGGCCATTTTGGATTTTAATTATTCTACATCAGACGTGAACAGGGCCCACTGACTTTGAAACTGCTGGGCCATTTATTCTTCAGGCAGCCTGAGGAAAGCACAGTTCCTTTCCACCATTTCAGTCTGTTCTCCCACAAAGCTGGCGCACTGCTTTTTCAAGCAGTGGTGCTGCATTGACTAAACTGAAGATCATCTATTGACAACCAGCTGGGAGAATCTGTGTAAAAGCTTT
Source organism: Picathartes gymnocephalus (assembly GCA_013390045.1). Lineage (NCBI taxonomy): Eukaryota > Metazoa > Chordata > Aves > Passeriformes > Picathartidae > Picathartes > Picathartes gymnocephalus. The sequence continues at coordinate 60,228 of WEKY01044824.1, forward strand.
CTAACCTGTGCCTTGTCAGCCTTGGGCTGCTCTGAATGTCCCAGGGAGCAGAAACCAAAGCAGAGAGGCCACAGCCCACACTCAACCTTGAGAAACACCCTGAGAGAAGGCACAGCTCAGCACTGCACATTTAACTCACCGACAGCAGTACTTCAACAACCTCTATTGGGCCTGTCTCAAATCAAACGTGATGTTCCTGCTTCTTTATTATTAATCAAACAGAAATATTTAATTAAGTTTCCCCTTATAATTAAACTTTCACTTCATATAATATGCCATTTGTGCAGAATCTGCTGTTGCAATCATTACTGGAGAGAAGAAATGTCAACTTCAAAGTTACTAACTCCTACAACTTGGAAATTCTGTCTTAGTAGATGATGGTTGTAAGTTGTAGACTCTTAAAATAATTTAAATTCAATTAAGCACACATTCTTTTTGCGTAACAGGTGATGATGAAACATTATTTGGAGCATTTAAACCAAAAGACATTAAAAATACATAAATATCGAGAAAGACTGAAAAGAGACAGATAGAAATGCCTAGCTGCATAAAGCTCATAAAGAATAATGAGTACAGAACTTGTACACAATTACTATTAAAATTCACAGAGTTTTATCTTTAATTCACTTTGACTGTCTCTAGAAGTCAATTCATCCATGTACATTCTAACCTGCACATTCTAACCTGCATTCAAAAATAACAAGGTACATGGTTTTATTATAGAAAATTATACCTATAGCCAAGGTATAATTAGTAATGTAGCAGAACATAATTTGTTTTATGATACGTATTCAATGCCTCTAAAACTTTTACCCAAAGGTCCTTGCTGTTGGAACTTGGCAATGTACTTTGTAAAGCATTGCATGTCTTAATAGAAATTTACAAATTAATGCAACTTTGTTATTAATTTGTAGTTGCATTTATTGTTAGTAACCTGAACTATTCACATTAATCAAAGAGATCACAGTCTTTACTACAGGACATAACTTCTAATTCACATCTCTGCCAACATTGGCTGCTTAACACACAGGAACAGGCAGAGAATGCTGGAGAAGCACCAAGGATGATGAACTTGTAGGGCTAATTCAAGGAACTATAAAATGTATGCATGAAACCCCACAGGTATTTAGGAAATTGTAAACAGCCAGTTACAACCTCCTGTATCCTAGAAAACAACCAAAAAAATCAGTTTCCTCTCTTGACAGGATACAGTCAAGGGTTTTAGGTCAAGAATTACTTTTCTTAGCAGTGACTCAGTCAGGGAGACGCGGTCGTTTTTCATCCTGGACTGCAAAAGCAAGGCAGGGATAGAATCCAGGTAAAATTTCAGTAAACTAAGAAAGCAATCTAGAAATTGACCCCTTCTGCCCACTGCAGAATAACATGACGGTTCTGTAGCTTGCCATTGCTGCAATTTAAATCAGAGATATAATATTAAATAAACCCCACTTCCTTGACTTACACTGAATCTATTCTGCATCACTACGTGGCATCTGCCTTTGGCACAGTTCCTAAGAAATACAAAAATACAATTCCAGTAGGCTGGTCAAAAACAAAATACAGGCAAGATGCTAAAGCAAAAGAAAGAAACAGGGAAATTGATTCGGCAGCAGATACGGTGAGAAAGCTGAGCTCAATCAATACAAAACAGTGCTTGAAAGGAGACCCTGTGTGGAAGAGGCAGGAACACAAAGGGCTGAACTGCCAAGTGCAGTGAAGGTAAAACCTGTAAGGACCTGATGGCAGAATCCATGAGCCCATCACCCTCGGCAGTGGTGGCTGGGTAATGCCACACAGAAAGCGAGGGGCATCCTGAAAACAGCACAGGAAGGTGAGGGCTTGGAGAGGATGACTGAACACAGACAAAGGGAATATAAAACCTGCAAACTCTTGTGGATGAGGAATGCCAAGTCGGTCAAGCACAGAACGGGGCTGGTTTGGGACCCCCCAGAATTATGCACCACACATTAATTTGGATCCCTTGGTAAAAATGCAAAGACAAGCAGAGGAAAACTTGAGGAATGTTTGTAACTTTAACACTTATACTATTCCAAATTCTACTTCACAGCAGCTGGATAAGAAACATTAACATTTTGATGGGACGTGGGAGAAGAGGAATAACTGATGGTCATGTCCCAGAAATTATTTTAAGAACCCAGTCTAAAAAAGTGAAACATTGATCACTTTGATGAGCTTTTTAATTTCATCAGGAAAAATAAAACAGGTGGAATTGCTATAAAATATTTCTTGAAATTCATCATTGCTTTTAGCCCACTACATCAGGGGAAAAAAAAAAAAAAAGGGAAGAAAGAAAGGAAACAACAGAGCCCAGTATCATAGAAATATGTAAATAAAAAGCTGGCAGGAAATAAAAAAAAAAAAGACACACAATGAAAAGCCATTACCAAAATAATGGGAAGTGTAATTATTTCTCAGGTGTACTGTTTCAGATTTAGATGGAATTGTGCAGAATTACTAAGTCATTGCATGAAAAAGATAACCAACCTCCCCTGGGGAATTTACAGAATAGGCCAGGTAGCCAGATTCATTTTCATATTTAATTGCTACAAAAAGGCATTTGCAGCTAAAATGTTGCAATCTAATGCAGAACATGATATGCATCTAGGTAAAATCCTTAAAAGGTAACATAAAACACTTTTCCTTCATGAAAATCCTCAAATCCTGTGGAACTGAGAGCCTGGAGAAATTCACCAGAAGAAGGGAAGCCTGAGCTTTCCGCCTCCCCAGAAGGGATGAATATGCAAGACACAGGGCAGATGAATCTGCACCTTTTTCTTCAGAGCAGCCCCACAGCACGGCCCTCACCTGCCCAGCTTACAAAGCAGGGTTCAGCACACTTAAAAGCAGTAAACTTTCACCAAGGCAGACTTACTGAACCACTCATGCATATTTAACAAATAAACACGTGATGTTCAGCCTGGTAAGACTGATAATCATTTACACATTATCAGCCTTGATATTTTTATTTTGTTCAGTTACAAATAATCTGATTTTAAAGTAAATAATCAAAATTTATTTATGCTAAAGACCACTGTTACTTAAAAGGAAGAGTACCACCCAGACATCTTGATTAATTGTATTTATTTATTCCATTTTGCCAACACCTGCTTTTGGGAGTCAGAACAGATCCCTCAAGGAACCTGACGTACCACACTAATGCAATCTTATCATTCTAAAGCCTTACTGTGGTTTAAAGTTTGTACATATTGAGCATTAAATGCTATTTCTGTTGCACAGCTAACTTAAAGGAATTGCATGGAGCACCATTTCTGCATTTCCAGTTCTGGCAAAATACCTCTAGAATTTTAGCTCTGACGACCTGAACTTATTGCTGGTTGATAAGCCAAGGATTTTCAAATTAAGATTTCATTTAAGATTCTTTGTTCTGTAATAAGATTCCAGTAACCTGGAAATGAAAACAACAACTGCCTTGTGAACAAACTTCTGAAAAAAACACTTAATAGAATTTTTCTGCTACAACTACCTGTGTTATTCTAGTACACAAGCTCTTCAATAGCTCATTGTTATGTGAGACAAATCTCCAATACATGGGAAATGCGGACTCCCAAATCCTGTACGTAGCAACACTCACAGCCTCTGCTCTCTCCAGAACTCCCACACAGCAGACCATGGATGGTGTGGGTTGGCTGGAATTTAGGAATCCAACAGCCCTCCAAGATTTGCTGTCACTGGGAGAAAACAGCTTATAAACAGTGCCATTGCCATTTAAAATTAATTACTTTCACCTCGTACAGTAATTTATAACCTGCGAGCTGTCTCTAAATGTTTTCACAGCAGACTGAGCATTGCAGACAAACCCAAACCTGGTGTGGTAGCAGTTAGCAGGTGTGGTAGCTATTCCTCTTTGACTTTGCTCAAATTCTCCCTTGTCTATCGAGCTTCCCCTCAAGGACATTTAGTCTCAGAATGATTCCCATCAACTGAGTATAAAGAATGGTTTTAAAGTCTTTATTTCACTCTTGTACGTTGCATGTGAAAAGCTTGATCCATTGCCACTGACTCCAGTCAAGGAAGACAACGGAATCAGGAACCAGCTCTTAATCACATTATCTCTTGAGTGCTTAGGAGCTAAGCAGTCAAGCACTAAAATGATCCCAGGTGTCAAAGACATCACCACAGTGTGGAACTACATAAGGTACTGAGAATAATGATCTCTGCTCAAGTCAAGGGTATTTGTATCATATTTTAGCCTGAAAACCAGGGTCCACTATCCACAGAAGATTATGCAGGCACTAATTTAAAAAAGAAATACCAGATATTAGCATTTTTTGATGAAAAAACCCCAAACTTGCCTAGACGAGCATTAAAGAAATGCAGAAAACTGACCAGTGAAATGCAGAACTGATTCCCTCTGTGTATCATCTTCATCTCCCAATTCACACTGGTTTCCTCCAGTAGAGAGCTTTGAAACAAGTTACAAACTTTAAAAGACTGGTACACTAATTGTGTGGTAAAATATATAACATTTTGTTCATGAATTCTCTCCAGTCCTGTCACCTACATTCAGTCTACCCTGTTCAGAGCTGTCCTGCACACGAGAGCTGAGCAATGTGGAACGTGTTCCATTCTGTAATGTACCCACCACACCTGCAGATATTACATAGAACAATGGACACTACAAATAAACAGCCTCTAAGTGTCCATCAGTTAGTTCAGAAGATAAAAGGTAAAAATCTTTCCTGCATTGCTGTATTGTGGGGTTGATGACCATAATAGGGAACAGTGATGATAGGAATAAGGGCTTTGCCAACTTGAAATCTTTACCAAGTACAAGCTGCATGCACACAAACAGTTAAAAGCCACTGCACCCACCCTTTTCCACTGACATCTTTCTTCTTTCAGCCTCTCTTTATTTATGTATGTGTGTGCATTCGAAGTCTGCAACTTCCCAGCTGATAGCTTGTCTGCCAACGCCTCCTGGATGACATTTGAAATTCTGCCAGTTATGTTAAGCATGAAACAAACCCACAATGTAACTGAAGAGCAAAAACAAAACAAGAAGATCTGAGAATACTACAGAGAAAAATACTATTATTAGCATATACATCTAAAAATTCCACTTGGGTGAAAACACAGAGGTCTCTTCAATGCCCTGCCTAACGTCATCAAATCCTTAAACCACCCTTGCTTTGATGCTGAAGGATTTTTTTTTGTTAATCTTATCAAAGCCAGAATCAGAAACCCTAAAAACCAGCCACCCTAAAGGCTCCTCCACTGTCCTGAGCAGCAGCAGCAGCCAGCCAAGAGCAGCTTCCCTCAAACACAAACGTGTCAGGTCAAGGCTGCCAACAGGAATGGGCTGTGCCGTGTGTGACCGTGACAGCTGGAACTCCATCCAGCTCAGTCAGTCACAGAGGGCCTGATGCAGTAGCGTTGAGTTTCTGTCCCCTTCACAAAATCCTAGGAACAGATCAGCCTTCATACCCAAAGCTCAAAAAGTCAAATGATCACCTTGCTGAAATATACAGAATTTTGCTTGAGTAGGATCAGGATTTGAGTAGGTACAGGCCACAAAGCCCAGTAAAGCAAAGCTCTCACCCCTTCCATTTTCTTTGGCTTGCAATACTGACATTAGTGGAGATTAGAAGTGTCCATTATAAGTGGACATACTGACATTAATGGACATTACAAGGCCGAGAGTTTGCTAATTCTCACCATATATAAATTGTACAAAGTCTCGTTTCCCAATGAAAATATCTGCATTACATTTTAGAGCACAACACAATACGTGCTTCTCCAGATTCAGCTTCCAGAATAGTTCAATTAAGCAAGGATACAGGAAAACAGAGATAATTTATTTTTTGGCAATACAGTTTTGTTTGTTTCTCATACATACTGTATAAATGTATTTAACTTTTCTTTTTTCCAACCTACACATCAATTGTGTGTCCTTCAGATCAACCTTTCTTATCCCAAGGTATCTTCTTCTAAAAATTACAGCTTAAAGCACTCTTTATAAGATGTCTAAAAAGTTTAAGATATCTGAACATTAATTCTTGCCCATACAGCCCTATCACCCCCACACAAAAAGGAGAATTTCTGTCAAAGCTATGTCTAACTAAGACATATGAACTCCACGTTTCGCAGTCAATCCACTTCCTGGCAGGATCTTTCCTCTGTGCAAGACAGAACTTTCACCTCCCAAAGATTTCAGAATCAAGCTGTGAAATTACAGGTACAGTCATGGACATGGAATTGTCAAAAATGTTGCTGCATTCAAGTAAGTGTTGACATGGCTGCTGTTATTTCAAAGGATGGCAACAGCACTCCAGTGTTTTCTGGGTAGTCACGCAGGATTCTGGACATGATCCATTAAGGGCAGAATCCATATATGGGATTTATGCTGCAGCTTCCTACTTCTTCCTTCTTGAAAAACCATCACACTCACACATCTCAGAACAGCTGTGATGCAGGAGAACCAAAGAATTGCACTCAAATGCATGATCTTGAAAAAGGCAAATAGTTACCTGTGCTGTCACTGATAGATGTCCACTAGAAGTTTTTATAAGCAGTCAAAATGTTTTACTCTCAATGTGTTGTCACAGGTTGTAAAAACATGTTGTTTACAGATGAAAATTTAAGAGACCACTTGTAAAAATGGAGTTGTAACATTTTATTTGAAAAAAGGAGATCCTTTCTGTGGACAGCATTTGTCAGGTACGTCCCTGCAAACTATTTGCTGGAGAGGAGGAGGAAGAATCCCTGCCACTGGTATTCACAGGTTCTGAGGAGATTTCAGGCAAAGCATCAGTTCTCATCCTTTCCCACTGCGGTCACACTCCCAGGAGAGATGATGTCAGTAAGAGCTGTGGGTGAACAGATCTGACCAGGGTTTCTCTCCCTCTGAAATGGAATGTAAGCAATGCATCAACCTGAACACCCACCCCAACCTGCAAACAGCAGAGGCAGGCAGTCAGAGCTCTCTAAAGAACCATCCCTGACCCATAAATTCACAAAGCTGTGCTTTTTCTGTGTGCAGGGACAGGCTGGAACACTCTTTCCACTGGGGCCATAAGAAAAGTGAATTATCCCACAGGGCTTAAAGGGATGTTAGGTACGTGTGGAAGTTGGGCTGCACTCTTGGAAAGAAGGCAGGCAAGTGCCACCAAGGCGAGGAGGAGGAGGAGGAGGAGGAGGAGGAGGAGGGTGCTCTGAGTGCTCTGTGTGCACAGCCAGGCACAGACACCCAGAGCTGCACAGATCCCCTCTGACAGCAGCCGCGCTCCTGCCACACAGGAAGCCTCTGCCAGAGGACTGTGAGCTACTTTAGAGCAGCTGTGTGTGTGGGCTGGAGATACTAGACACAACAAGGAGGGAAAAAAAAGAAAAAGAAAAAAAAAAAAAAGCACCTTTTTTTGTGGGTTGTTTTTTGTTTTTATTTTTTTTAGAGTTTACTTAGCATTTGACAAAGAAAATGACTGCCATAGCAACATGTGCATTCTGTCGAACAAATATCTGTGTGAGTACCACAGACATAAAGGTGTAATTAGTCTATACTGGTTTAAAAACAAATCAGTACATTGGATTGTGTATTCTTGTTTCTTCCAATTTTGTTGTTTATCAAACACCTTTTAGGAGTACTTCTGTATTATTCTCTGCAGTACACATTGCTCTGGAATCAGGGAGAAAGAAGCAGTGGGCTCGAGATCAGTATTTGCTGTGCTCATAGAAACTCAACCATGTGGAATTCTCACATGATGGAGCAGGACCCTCCCTCACCAACTAGTTTTGGTTCAATAGTCAAAGGAAACACAAAAGCTACCAAATGTCCATTTTGAATATTCCCTCAACACACCATTTTCATTCAGAACAACGCTGAAGAGCTGCAACATTTTCTCATTTCAGTTGCATATTCCACGAGCTGACTGTACTCAGGGCTCTCTGCCTCTTGCATCAGTCCCCTCGGTAAGGGGGACTTCCACACCTTGAATACTTGCATCTATTACCAGAAAAAAACCAAAAAAAACCAAAAAACAAACCAACAACAGAAAAAAAACCTGCAAACAACAACAACAAAACAAACAACCAAAAATCAAACAAACAAACCATAAACCAACCAACCAACCAAAAACCAAAACGAAAAAACACCAAAACCCAAAATCCCTAAAAAAACAAAAACCTTGACTGCATGCCTCTTAGATGACCTGAAATGCTTTAGAGTTTGAATGCCTCAGCAGAAAATCAATGTTTTTATTTCTTTCAATTGCAGGTTTCAAACTGAAAAACTCCCCAACTCTAAAGTCCCCTTTCCCCTTCTGTCCAGCTTAATTCTGCCAATTTTCACCACTATTAATTCTCCTCTGGTTTTCATTACAGCTCACTTTGTAGCACGCACAAGAAGACTACAAGATTATTTCTAAATACATGATTTGGATGAATATAAAAAGAGAATACAAGCACCACCTCCTCACTCTTGAAATCAGAAAAGCATTTGTGACACTTGAAAATGGTGAAAAATATTTTTGCATTTTTTCTTTACTAAAATTGCATAGAAAAATATGTACCCTTATCACATCTGCTGTCCACAACCTGGATATCTCTAAAGATTCTCTAATTTACTTATGGGAAACTAATTAACCTAAACAATTAACAATTTACTGAAATGTCTATCTGTTCTTGCAAACTGCTTTCTGTTCAAATGAACACCACAATTCCTTTCACATGTCACTGCAATCAATTAGAGGTAGTTTTCACCCTTCTATTTCTTAATGGATGAAATGGGCAAAATTCTCAAAGTATCTTTTTTGTTTGTTTTGCTATTAAAGTTAAGATATTAAGAACCTATTTAAGTCAAAAGAAGGACAACTGCAACAGGACACAAAGGTAACATCATATGTGGGAGGATCTGCCAAAAGTGAGAAATAACATGCAGAGATAGGTTTACTACAAATGCTTCCTTATTTTTCTATTCAGGAATAATTAGAAGCATTAAGTTGCATGTACATGTGGGAATTCTATTGTTCCTTTCACAACCATAATCTTCAACCAACACTAAGTTTAGTGATAGTATACAATTTTCAAATGAAGATGTTATCAAACCCATACACTCAGCTTGACTACTTCAAGCTTTTGTGCTCTGCAGAGCACAAAAAATTTTCAAGATATCATCGCAGTAGATATTCCAGACAAGACTTAAGTTTTAAGAGGGTTTTTTTTTTTATTTAAAGAAAAGGAAAAATAAAATTAATTACACCAAATTCCACTTACATTTTGTTTATGGGTTCCTTTAAAAATGCTCTTATTCTCATTAAATGTACATTTAAACTGCTAGGACAATATTTTAAGTGAGAGGTTGCAACATAAGATAACTTCATGCCCTTTTGTCTTGGTTTTTAATTTATGACTCTTGGAATTTCTTTTTACATTTTCCACTATTTTGTGGCTGAATAAGCATTATCAGTGTGTTTCTGAATGACTGGGATCTCTGACAGCTTTATATATTCTATACAGTCAAGGTTAAGATCTCAGTGGATCTAATTATTGTGTTTGATTTGTAGGGTGTGCAATACAATGCCTGATATTGCAAAAAAGTAAAATGCTGACTCGCTTAAACGTTCTTCATATTTTCATCCCCTATTTACCTGTTTCACCACCCTGCCCCTGCTCTTTGCAGACAATAAAACACTGTAAAACTGGACAAGAGGATCCAGGGATGGAACATTCCCACTCTTCAGTTATATTTCCATTCTTTCTCCCTTTCCTATCAAAATGGCTGGATTCCCAAAGGGGAGATTCCTATGTGCATGACAAATTATTCTTCAATCAGGAATAAAGTGAGAGCCTACATAAAACATTTCAAGTGTGAATCAGTCTAATAACTTACATAAGGAAGGGAAGGGAGAAAAAATGAATTCCTGCTGTAAACGACAAGCACATTTCAAATACCACAGTCCCTGTATGTTTGTTAGAGCTAAAAGAAAGGTAAAGCTGTCAACTACAGAAGGGGATTTGGTGGGACTCTGCTTTGTAGCAACACAATGGAAGTAAACCCAAAAACATATGGAAAACCTTATAGGTTTTTCTTGAATTTACTGCATGATTCACTCAGAAGTCGCCCTTCGGGGTAGAGGGAGGCGGGCAGAGGTGAAGTCTTCCCCCATGACATCTTACCCAAAACCTAGTTTTAAGTTTGGAAAGGGTTCTATTTGAGCTCTGTGTAGCATGACTGATTTGAACTTCAGGAAAACGTGAAATAAATCAGATAAACAATGTACTGGTGCTACCTAGATGAACTTCTTCAGTTGTGATTACATAGTATTCCTCTTTTGGTATAAAGTAGTTCTCAGGAAGCCTGATTGCACAATCATAAAGATTTTAGGCTGCACACTTCAGGATATCATATAATCTTCAATCAAATGCAAATTCCTGATTTATATAATGTATCAACTGATTTAATTTAAATAATTATACATAAGAGAGATGAAATTTTATTGGTGTAGAACAATTCCGGGAGCATGTTCCACAGATACATAAAGATCCTAACTTTTTATTCTGTACTCCTTAAATTCTTCCAACCCTTACATATGGTTATTGATCCTCCACACTTTTAGAAACAGGACAACATTCAAAAGTAACAAGGTATTTTTGCTTCAACTATTATAAGGAATTGAGAAATGTGTCTTCCTCTCTATGTAAGCAGCTATTATAACATGTAATGAGTAATAACTGAGGGGTGAGGGGAAAACAAAAAGATGTATAAATGGACAAAAATTCTGCAGGTGATTTTGCAATGTAGTTACTTTCCAAAGTTACTACACTGGCCAAAAGAGCCCCAAAATTACTTCAGAGTGAGTCAGCTGTTCCAGCTATAATTATCTTTACCTAATCTTGACTGCACTTATGCTGGTCTAGATCTTCAGATCTAAATTTTTGCCTGAGCCCTATGCATAATATTTTTTTCATCCTATTTAATAGTGGCTTTTCTTGAACCAAACGCCACAGAGTAGCTCTAGCAAAACCCACTGACAATTCGCTCAGGGTAACAGTCTTTACTGCATCCACTGAATCAGAAAGAGCTGGGGAGTATAGTGAGAAGAAGACTAAGCTGCAGACAAGCAGAAGAGAAATAAAGAACATATTTTAGGGCTTCTCTGAAAGATTGTGCCTTCCTGACACTTCTCTAAACAGTATAGATCATTTTTATGTGCTATGCCCACGAGAATTGGGAGAGAGTCACAAATAAAAATAGACCTTCAGGACTAAGAGTACTTTATACCATAAGCTTGTCATTCATAAAGATGTAGTCAACACTTTGATTACTTATACATATTACTTCATTTTAAGGTTTTATTATGTCTTCCAACAATTTCCATGAAGATTGTAATAGGATTCCCTCTTGTGCCAAGTTATTTTTATTTATTGATTTTATAAGTAAAATCAATACAAAATATTGTCCTCCAGAATTTTACACTTGCTACTCCAAGGCAAGTGAACAAAAGACAAAACAGATACTGTGCACCAGTGCATTAAGAAGATCCTATATTGTTAAAATTACTGTGTCACTCCAAGTTTCAGTTGCCATATGTAGAACTAGAGATAGCACATTTAAGCAATATGCAGAAAATAAAAAGAGGAAAAAACCCCCACCCTGATCAATCTTACAGCACTTTACAATAACACTTACTGGAAGCTGCAGCAATACCAGGCAATACAGGAGAGAGGAGCACGGGAATTAGGCAGGAGCACAAGGCAGGGGGTACCCTTGTGGTGACATCCTGCCCAGCACCTGTGACCCGAGGGTCAGTCCCTGCCTCTGCACAGCACAGGGCAACAGAGGGGCCAGGACACTGACGCTCCCAGTGCTCCCAGTGCTCCCAGTGCCTGCCCAGCACAGCCACTGCCCTGCTGCAAAGTGCAGCCACTCATATGCCTCAAAGAGCGACAGAGTGGCACAAATCGTACAGGTCCCCCTTGACTTGACCAGAGAGAGCAAAAATCCTGTCAGGATCCCTTTGCACTCCTGCTGCGTTCACTGCCTGTCACACCAGCTCTCACTGGTCACACCCACACCACATGTCAGGACCCACAACTGCCCTTTCCCAGCAGCTCATTTTTTTTCACTTTATTCCAAAGCAGACATTGGATACTAATATGAGAAACCAGGGTATCAGAGAAACAGAACAGCTCTCAGAATACAAACAGCACACCAAAACCGTGACATAAACATAGTCTTAAACCACTTTGGAATTCACCGTTGGAAGACGCTGTGGCAAATACAACCTTTGTAAGTGATTAAGGATTTAGAATTAGATGAGACTCCTAATTCTCACCATATCTGTAGATGAATGTCTCTGCTTATCCAAGGTAAGATCTAGATGACAGTTTTCAGTGTTTCTTATGGACACACCTTTCACTGTCTGCAACAAAGTGTGTTGCTGAGTAAGCTTTGACTTCAAACTTCTTTAATCTGCTTGGGTATCTTTGCATATTTTGAGTCTATTGACTGAATTCAACTCACCCTAATAGTCACTTTTATCCACTGCCAAAACCTGAGATGGAGGGGAAAAAAACCCCTAAAACCCCTAAGCACAGACTTCACACTATTATTTGTCATTTTTGTTTCATTTAAGGTACTGAAACCTTTCCCTTAACACAGTTAAGTTGAAAAAATGGAGAAATTTTTTTTTTTTAAATTCCCAGGAATCAGAGATCCTCTTCTATGTCAGTGGTAACAGTGGGACAGAACAGGAATTCACTGAACCAGAGCTCCAGAAAATTGATTCCACTATCAGAAAAGTTTGCTTACAAACATTTCTTTGTTAACTCGCTTTGATGCTGAATGGTTCTGGGTGATAAAAAATTTTACAGTACATGTTTTAAGGGGGGAAAAAAAAAAGTAAAGGTAATAGATTATAGATGAATGGCACAGAGATGGACGAGTGTTTTGTGTAGGACTGGAAATAAATGAAAGCAAGTAATTTGAAAATAGAAAGTCATCAGGGAGAAATGTATCAGAGTTGAAAGATCGAAGGGATCAAACATAATCAGACATATGTCACATGGTCCACCTACTTCATAGTATAGAACTGTTCCACTTTTATTACTACTTTTCTCCTTTGCATTATATTCACTTAGGTTCTGAAAGTATTCAAGAATCAGCTTATGCTTTTAAAAATTCCACAAAGCCTTTTTTTTTGCTTTTTAACCACTGGAACAGCTACTGCACTACTGAGTAATGAGATTTAAAGAGACCTCTCTTCTATTAAACTCCTCCCACTTCCGTCAAAGCGCAGACTTTCCCAGAATCTCATGCACAGACTGTTTAAGATTCCCCCTCAAACTGCACACGGTGGTTGTCTCTGCTCCGCCACTGGAAGACTGACCCCAAACTGCCCTGCTCTGGAGGCTTTCACTTTTGACTTCTTCTTCCAGCTTGTAGTAGAACTTTCATTTCTTTGTTCTCATGTCAACATTGTTCTTCAGCATATAAAGCCCTGCCTTACCTCATCCTTTTATAAGACAAACGAAGCATTTTTAGCTCTTCTTATGAGACAGCACATCAATCTCCCTGGATCTTTTCAAGGTCTTCTCCCTCACTTCTTGAGCAAAGGCGAGAAAAATTGCTCAGAGAATTAAAAAAAAGTCATGAAAAGTCTGAGATACCCAATGGAGATTAACTGTCAGGAGAAAGACACATTAACACAGATATCCTGACTACTGCTTCTGCACCCTCCTGTGCAAGGCCATGTCAGCTCACTTCCCAATCTCCATGGCAAATTGATTTACTGCAGATGTGTGCAAAGGGCTTAGCGCAATCTGGTTTTTCTCACCTTACTTAAGATGCTTTCGTACAACTTTTTAAGAATTATGGAAGAAGAATGATTTCTTCTTTTTCCTATTATTGTTATCAGAGCAAACCCACACAATGTTGCCATTTAATTTGCTGCTCATAGAAAAAAAGTGCAAGGCAATAAAAAGTTTTTGTTGAACTGTGTTTTACCTTTGGCATATTAGAATGTCTTGTAGGGATAAAACAGAAAAAAAAAATCACGTAAATAAATGAGAAACATGTCAGAAACACAAATCTAATAATGAGCATCTATTAATTTACAGTACATTCTCTGTATCTTCCTCCGCTAACAGTAACAAAATCATTATTTCCAAACTATTTTATAGGAAGGATTAGTGATTCATTTCCAAGAGGTTTCACAGAACCACAGAATCGTTTGGCTTGCAATAAGATCATTGACCCTAACCCTTAACCCAGCACTGGCACTAAACCATGCCCCAAATGAAGTGACACATCTCCACAACTTCTAGATACCTCCTGGGATGGTGGCTCAGCCTGTTCACACCAGACTGAACAGAATTCATTGAACTTACCTAGTTGGTATGAGACACTACCACAAAAACAAGGCTAAAATAAAGTTTTTCTGTGGTTACCCCTGATCCCTCACAATTAAAGACACAACACCAAAAGATTTACTTCCAGTAACATCCTCCACAGAAAATTCTTTTGGAGATGTTAAGAGTATATGCCTCTGGATTTTCTTCCCAGTTTGATAAAATAACTAGCAAAAGTTTTTTATAAACATATATATGTGTCCAGGCATACTTTAATGAAATATTTTCAGGTTAGAGTAATAAAGTGGCAAGTAAAACAGAGATGAAATTTGATAGGCCATTTGTGTAGTAAACTACATCTCCACAGCTCTTTAATCAATGTCCTGAACCAATTACCACTCATTATTCTTGAAGCTTTGTAAGAGAACACATGACCATATATCACTCTCAATGATCATAACATTTCATGTCAATTTAATATACTACCATATAGAACACCTCAAGGTTAAAAAGAAAAAGTCTCAGACATTTCTGAGAGACATATAGCTCAGGAACTGACTTCCATTTCCATTATTTAAGTAAATGTATAGATTGATAGATATTCTATCCATTATCCATTTGGAGTACTTTATCAGACATAAAAGAGTGGAAGTGGGAAGCAAATTTAGCTGCCAGCATTTTTCACCTACTGAATTCATTTTTCACTCTGCATATTATGTCAGCTCACTTCTATAGATGGGAACTTTTTGTAGCCCCAGATTTTTTTGATAGCCCATCCCAGGGGCAAGAACTTTATAGGAATTGAGATGAACTGGGCTTCCCTTCCAGCTCATGACATACAGCAGCACTTGGCAGGAGTAAGACCATCTGCCCAGTTCATAGAACTATGGTCCAGCAGAAAATAGATCCAATTTTGGTCCTTTAACATCTCTGAGCTTTAGATACAACCAGCAAAATTAGCACAGGAGTTCTGCAATCAGGTATCTTCTCACATTTAATACTTCCTAAGTACGCTCCACTCTCACTCTGTAGCCAAGTCACAAGGAACTGCAGGGAGACTGTGTGTTCTGGATTCCCATTTTTCTTTGGCTGGAACACACGTAAGATGGTTATAACTATTTATCTATAAAACTATCAAATATAAGACAAGCAATAATGAAAGCAGATATTGCTAACTGTGGCAAGAGTCAAAATAATAAAGTAGGCAGAATATGGATTAAGTGAGGATTTTTTGAGATCAAGAAACATATTTGAAAAGGGAACTTTCTTAGGGATGGAGAGGAAACAAGAAGGAAAATTAAATCAGTAAGAGAGTGCATAATTATATCTGGGAGGGCATAGGATTAAAGAAATTAAAGTCTCACAAATACTAAACTAAGCAAAGAAAATAGAGGCAAGAAGAGGAAAAGCTAGAGAAGTGGAAAGGAAAAAAGAGAAGAAGGGGTGAGATTTCTCAGTTAACTTGGTATTTTTTAATGTGCACATCGAAATATACACAGAAAACACAGCAAGAATTTGGGAATGTTTCCTGACAGAACATAACACCAAACTACGAGGATAAATGTAAAAACCTGCAAGCTTCAGACTATTACGAGACAGAGTAAAAAGAAGAGTTAAGAATGACATATCACTGGATATCAGTAATAGAAAAGAGAGTGGGAGAGAAGAGCAATCTGTTCCTCACTCTGACCTCCACTGATTCTGTGTTTTCCCCCATTCATTTGCTTGTCACATTTTCAAGTTCTAAAATCCCATTCCATTGCAAGGTTGCAAAAATTACTGGAACACTCATATAAGCAAAACCACCCAAATAGACAGCCTTTCTCTGAATATTCAAAACAGTTAATGATGTTCTTCTATTTTTGGAACACTATACAAATAGGACATAAATTGCAATGAGCTACTATAACTTTAATACCAAGCTCATATTTAGATTTTTACTTTCCTAGCAATGTTCGCTGTATGATGAATTTAATTTCATCTGAGATACTGAAAAAAGAAATTACAGCACTGCCAAAGCAGATGGCTGCTGTAATGAATACCACAGCTGAGAGTCACAGTGAAATTCCACTCATGAGAAATACTATCAATATACAAGTTTCCTTTCTCAACTTTATATCTGCCCTTTTGGGGAGGACTGATTTTTACATGTCTCAAGGTGTTGGAAACCAAACTTAAAATTTACTTGCTACATTTTCATTTTATGTGTGTATATATATTAGCTTAATTGTTTTTAAGCTCCCTATGTGCAAGTCTTATCAGCCACCCACCCCAAACGCTCCTAATCTTTCAGCAAAATGAATAATTAAGCCTAATAATACACTCAAAATAGCCCAGTGTTTTTTGAATTTTTCACCTAAGCATTTTATAGTACTAAATATTTTTATAAAATTTTTACACATATATATTACACGTGTTTATAATATATACTATAATATACATACTGGGGACAGAAAAACCTGAGACACATGAAAAAATGAACCATTACCTCAAAAATAAGACAGATCTAAGGTTTATAACATTCATACAAAAGCCTTAACTTAAAAGGTACAAGATTTGTTTACAGAAAAAATTAACAGGGAAAAAGCCATATTCTCCCTACTAAAAAAAGTACCACTTCAATTTTTAATTTAAATCTAAATGCAGTTTATTTACATTATTTCAAGTAAGTTCTTCAACCATTATGGCAACCTGAGCCTTTGTGGTAGAATTCCACATTGAGAAAACACAACATTTTCCAAGAAAAAACTCTTCACCTTTGACCAACATCCACAGACATGACAAATATAAACTTCACAGCAAAGGGTTGAGACCGATACAGTAAATTAAACTATTTATGCAGTCCACTCTCTGAAAGAAGCCTCCAAGAAAAGGTTGCATTAATACCAGTGATCTGCCCTGAACCTCAAGGACATTTTGAAGAGCTAAAAGCACATTTAACACCATGCCCTTTAAGATCTTCATTATGCTGCTGTACTAAAACTTCCACTGCTGTTAGAGTTGCTGACTCAAGACACAGGAGACAAAAATAAAGTAGCACTGGAATCAAGTGCTAGAGAGATACAAATTACTTCCGTCATCTTAATTTTCTGTATCTTCCCAAGGACTGAAGTTCAAGGGGTTAAGGGAAACTAGAATTGGACTCCGTGATCCTCAGGGGTCCCTTCCAGCTCAAGATACTCTGAGGAATAGCTCGATGCACCTTTACAACACGTGATACCAGTCAGGACTGGGAGATAGAAGTCCATTGCAGCTGCAAAATATCTACGTGTATAAACACATCAAGGGGTACAGAAGCTTATGCTGCTAACTGACAGAGCAAAAACAGGAACAGCTCTTCCACAGGCAAAACTCTTCCAGGCTAATCTAACCATAGATGTAGACTCTTCCTCCTACCTGTCCTCCAAGATAAGTTTAGAAAAAGGTGATTTTTTGCAGTAATAAACTATATAAAAGCATAAATCCTCCATCAGAGCATAAATGGGAGTTCAAGCTGTTGAACAGACTTTGTTAGATCTCAGCTTCAGACCCAGCCATCCCTGGGGGAGAGCAGAGAGACAAGGGATGGTCACAGGAAAGGCTGAGATTCAGATGTGCTTTGCACTGAGGATGAGTTATGATCTCCTCTGCTCTGCGAGCCCGGCCAGCACCAGTGGTGAGGATGACAGAAGGATGCAAAGGCCACATTCAGCTTCTACTCTTGGAATGTAAATCCCAGTGAGAGACGAACTGATGTACACAGGAGTGGTACCACTCCAAATCCAGCTCCCCATGAGGGAGGAGAAGCAGAGGAATGAACTGGCTCACACCTCCCTATGCAGCCTCTTAAACATGTTAAGCACAGAACACTCACACGTGTCAGCTGAAACAGCAAAGGAAGGGACAGAAAAGAAACCACAGGCAGATGAAGTTGACAGTGAGGAGAACTTGAATCAGTTCTTGTCTCAGCAGCCACAAAAGACAGATGAAGGTCACGTTCGGGAAGTTTTCTATTGGAGGAAAATGCAGTTTTAAAATATCTTTAAGATAATGACAGTGAAGGTGGCAATTAGAACTCCTGTGAGCTGACAGTGCATCGGGGCCAAGTGAACTGCACTCAAAAGGCTACAGAAAATAACAATGAGCAAGCAGCAAGTTGTCAAAGTCTGTCACAGCTGTCCCTAAAGAGAGGGAACACCACGAGAAACGAGTTGACTGATCTTCACAAAGTTATAAACAAACTACAGACCTAAAGGCCAACTCACAGCACAGATGAGCTGCTGAAAACATTGATAAATCCTCTACAAGATCCTGCTGAAAATCTTGTGCCTTATTCATTGTCCACATGGCTGATGCTGTCACACCACAGAGATGACTTTATTACATTTGTGTGATAGGTAGACAAGGGCTAATCCAAAAGTCCATTTTAAAGACAATGGAAAAAGTTCCACTGACTTTAATTGCATTTTCATCAAGTTCAGAAGTGATAAGCACTTGAGGAGCCCGCTAGATAATGACGGCTACTTGAATATAAAGTTAATGATATTTCCTGTGCGGTGAAAGTGAAGTATTGTGGAAGAAAATTAAATTCTGAAGTGCCTGCACTGTTTCTCTGAAGTGTGACAAGCAGCTCTGGAGCTCCCATGGCACCCCCTAGGTTCTAGATCCTTTGTGGAAGGATCTAGGAATTTGGGAAGAGCAGACATTCTCAATGGGACAGTTTTTAAACTCGTTTGCTCATGTTTTGGACCATTTACCATTGTTACAGGTTGTTCTTACCACAGGTACTGATACTTGAACTTGTGATCGAAGTGACTATTTTTTTTCCAAAAAGGTGCCAGGATTTTAAGATGGCAACACACTTGGGTTTTTTTCTGCTTATGAAAAATAAGTAAACAAAAAGGCCAACACTTCACCCCTGCTAAAGAAGTTTGAGTTAATGCACAATACAAAATTTCTCTTGTTCAAGACTGAAAACATTTGTTAAGTCTGTTACCGTTACACATTTTTTGATTTATATTCTTCTAACCAGGAACTTGCCATTCAGAATTTAAAAAAAGCTGCAAGTCATAGGATCACTGCTATGATTTAAGTTACATTTTTTTCCTGTCTTTTTTAAGAAAAATTTAATTATTATTTAGTGTGCAGTACTGATAGAGACAGAATTATGCGGAATAATTGAAAAGCATATTTTTTCTCCCCTCTCACATTTTGGAATAATTGCTTTCCAGATTTGGCCAGCCTGTTTGATACTTAATTGTAACAAAAAGCAACTGTGAACCTTTGGTCAAAGTTTAGGTTTTCCCTTTTTCTGATTTTCATGATTTTTGCAGCAGAGAAATATTTCAGAATTTCTTCCAACCCAACATGATTGATACAGTGAGAACTGTCTCTGTTCATGTGTCTGGAGAGGCAAAGGATGAGATTTGTAGTATACACAAAGATATGGAAATGTCTGGAGATTAAGAATCTGATCTTAATAAAAGAAAAGGATAAATAAAATTATTGAAAATGGTTTAAGGAATATTTACACATTATTTGAAACCTTATAAAACTGAACATTTGGGTAGATGTTTGACATTTGTTTTCCTTCTTGGAAACTGTTCCAAAATATAAAGTTTGTTTGGGTTTTCTTTTTTTTTTTTTTACATTTTGGGAATCTTTATCTCGAGGGGGAACACTGCTGGTGTGATGGTGCTGACTCACAAACTCAGCCACACTGAAAGGATCTCAGGAAGCCATCAGCTGAACTCCCTCCACAAAGCAGGATCAATGCTGAAGCCAGAGCAGGGGCCCCAGGGCTTGATCCAACCAGGCCCTGAAAGTGCTCAGCCTCACTGGGAAAAGTCTAATTAGGCTTGATTGTATTTAACAACTGAAGTAAGAACTGCAGATTGCATCTGGGAGTTTTGATTTCAAGACAGCATCACTGTCAGAGTTCAGACAAAAGATATATGAGAGCACGGACAAGACTGGAGAAGTATTACCCTTTTTGCTTTGTGTATGCTTCTATTTGTATTGTTATTTAAATTCTAGGATATTCTAAATAAATATTCAGTGGATACTTAATTAAATGCAAGCATATATATGTATATTTAAATACATTTTTATGCATCATCCTTGCCCCATGCCTGGAAGTGCTCAAAGCCAGGTTGGAGAGGCCCTGAGCAACCTGGGACAGTGGAAGGTGTCCCTGCCCATGGCAGGGGCTTGGAGTGAGATGATCTTTAGGGTCCCTTTGAACCCAAACCATTCCATGATTTTATGACACATTTAACATGTGAAAAACACGAGGCTCCTTTACAAAGATATTTGGCTCATTTTTGCTAAAGATATTAGTAAAACCAAACTCTACCATTGGTGTGACTTTAACCACATGCTAGCACATCAGTTAATATTGTGGAATAACTCTGCCTCTTCATTTCTATTAAAAGTCAAAACCAAAATATTTTAAAAGATGACAACTTTGGGTTTCTAGACTCTGCTTAAGCATTCTATTTCATATATCAAATACATCTGCAAATATTCATTAGCAAATGTTGTTAAGAAAAAAAACCAACAACCAGAAACTCACTAAGTCATCCCTAGTTTGTAAATCTAATTCATAACACTGCAGCCAAAGAAAGATGTTAATTGCTATTGGTATAAAATTCATGACCACTGACAATATATACTATTTTGGCTGCAAGACTAAAATTCTGAATGTGTGATCAATGACAATTCTAAGATTAAGTGACCATTTGGGATTACATTCATCAATACTAATGGTATCTTATTTAAAAGTTTTATGAGAAAGCTATAATGCGTATCACATTTCTCAGTAAGATACATTATTATTGAATTTCAGAGAGAGGATATTATGAAAAATGAGATAAAAGCAAAAAAAACCCATTGCTTAAAACGGATTTTCTAAGTGTATTGAACACGTGAACTGGACTGTAGACATTTGCTTAGAGGACTATTCTTTAAGTAATTCCATATTGTGTATTTGCAGTCCATGTGAAAAGAGCGTGTCTAAGTTAGACCTGAAATTACTCACTACAGAACATGAGGATATCATATAAACCATACATGGCATTTTCAGAAAAATGTTTTAACATAATGGGACAGTCAGAGCCATGAAGTGATTTTGCTCCTCAGAAGTCGTTTGTTCACAGTATTTGATGTGAGCCACCTCTTGCATTTGAGAAATCAATACAAGTAGCAGTTCAAGTAGCAATGATTCATGCCCAGGGTAAAACCTGTCAAAACTGAAAGATGTAGAACATATTCTTTTAGTCCACATTATTTTGGTAGAGAGGAAGGGAATTATTATTTCTTGGGTGGACGGAATAAAGAACTGTTAAAAACAGGTGGGTGCACCAGTTGAGTCCAGTTTGTGGTGAACTCTGGCAGATGTCAATCCAAATTAAAGCTCTGTTCAGCTTTTCCAGCCTTTAACAGCTCCTGACACAGTTCCCAGTTAGGACTCCCAACAGTCCCTGCCCTGTTATTTATTCAGGTTTTCCTTGTTTGTCTTTGTTTTAAAAAAACAGCCCCTTGCTTTTTTCCACTCAGCACTGCTGAGGAAGACTTATCACATATTTTGATAAAAATACATTACTACCCCATCTTCTAAAAACTCCCAAACATTACAATATCACTGTATTACTGGCTTTCACTTGTACAGTATTTCTACTAACACCATTAGTACACACAAGAGATATGTGGAATCAAAACCAAAACAAGACAGCACAGAAAACCCCAACACCTTTTAAACACTGGGCTTTTCTATCCGTGGGTTGAGACAAACTCTTCACTTACAATGGACATTTCTGGGTCATTTCTGCACATTATCCATGCTCAAGAGAGGAACAGGGAGGATGTGACAGCTGCCAGTTGGACAGCAGAAGGTGGAACTTATGCTTTATAGAATAAATTGTCCATAGATTAGGGGAACTGCTGACTTAACTAGTGCAATACAGCCTGTTTCTGTAGCATTAGCACAGTGGGATTCCAGTCCCCACGGATTATTATGGGATGTAGGAATACAACCACGTGAAAATCAGAGTTATGTTAAGACTGAGTTTCTAAGCTGCTGGATCTCAGAAACTCAGCTGGACACCACCTAGGTCCTCCTGAAATAACAGTATTCATACTTGATAGGAATGACAATACTATTGAAAATAAATACTTTTTCTGTCAATAAACATTTCATTTGAAAAGTTAAATGCCCTAGAGTCCATTTTTACTGAACAACAGCAAAGTACAATCTTCTTATTCAACACCAGCTTTGAACAAGTACCTGAAACATGAATTCTGATTTTTCAACTCTGGCAACTCTGAACAAGGGAAAAAAACAACTTCTACCTAAATTAGAATTGTTTGTTTTGCTTACTTATAAAACTTGAGGTTCAGCAGCAAACCTGTAAATATAAATGGAACAGAAAAACTCAGTAAGTTAACTTGAAAAGCAGCAACACCTTGTCTCATGTGATTTATTATCAAAAGTGATCTACTTTTTTTAACTGCTAGGCTGAACTTGCAAATATGAATCAATACATCCCTTATGAAAAACAGGAAGTGGATGCATAAGGACTGGTATGTGACGTGATAGTTACTGGATTTACAGAAACAGTGGAAGCATCCAGACAGTACTCCAGTTTCCCATCTTTTCACTTTAAATTTCTTTTTAGAGGAAGAAATGGTGACAGTTCCAGCCCTGTCCTGTAGGCCATCACAGCAACACCCTGGCAGAGAGCAGCCCCAACATCCCATCACAAGTACACCAATAATTTTTACACAATGCTGCAGATACATGCACGTATAACTCTGTTATTCCCAGTAAGTGGTGAGGCAGCCACCTGTCTGAGGGACTGAATGCAAGCCCTTAAAGGACTGCAACTCAACAGGAATGAAAGGTGAAGTCTGTTCAGCAGACAAATACTAGACAAACATCAATGCCCATGATTCTCACCATAAAATACACTTTTTCTGTTTTCCCCATCTTCTAGTTATGGAGACTGGTGGCTATTACGTTTTGCCACATAATGTAGATAAAATCCTGGATAGAAGTGGGACACTGTGCATTCACATGAAAACTCATTCCTGAGGGATAATTCATGAGAGTAGCTAGTGTCATAAAATTCATTTTGCCAGATTTTACTACAAAGCACATCATCTCTTCAGGCAAAGACTTTGGTTTTTTATATCTTTAAAATGCCTTGCATATCTGTGGAGCTCTATAAAACAAAGTCAAATACATGAGAAAGAAGAGCAGTGTGCCAAGATAACCTACAGCCTCACTGTTATATTACCAGACTCTGTCCATCTAAAACTTCAACTCAGAGTAAAACAACAGCCTTGAAAAGGCAAAAATTTGAGCAGCCTACTTCCATGAATTGCTCAATATCTGACATTTAAGCACCCAGTCTTGTAATACCTAAGAGAATAATATAATATATCACAAAAACTATTTGCAAGAAATAAGTTCAGATTTTGGGAGGGGATCTCACTTTAGAATCCCTTCTTGTTTTTTTCTTGCTGCCCTAAAGCTGATAAAAATAGGTCTTTCGTGTTCTTGACAAGAGATAAAGATGAATGGGAAAGTCATGTCAGGATCAGACTTTTATTTACGATCTCGTAAGTTCAGGAGTGTGATTTGCTTCTGGACTCATCTCAAAATGAACAAATGAGAGATGAAAGATCACCCTGAGGACCTGCAGAAATACACATGAAAAACAGGTTTATCTAAAGAAGCATGCATTTCTGGAGGAAAAAGGTGATAGCATGAATTTTATATCAGATCTTTACTTCATAGAGAGCGCTACATAAAATATTGTTGGCCAGATTGCTGCTGGTTTAAAAAGTCTTTTGTTATTCTTTTCTATGAAATAATCTTGTTGAGAAAATGCTGTTTCCATGTGCTAGGTGACAGATTTCATTTAATCTTTGTTATGTGTGTTTCCAACTCTTGGCTGGTACTGCAGATAATGCTCCTCATAGTCAGACTTCCACAAGCACTGTATAAACTATCTTGAAAACATCTGCACAGTGTTGAGATTAAAAATAAGACATAGTGCAAAGTAGTTTCTTTACCTTTTAACTTTTTCAGAACAAAAATCCACAAACTAATTTCATTGACTGAGAGGTTTACTGACAATTGAGCAATTAGTTTCCATCTGCTTGGAAGAAAGATAATCTTCTAATGCAGAACACATAATCATAATTTAAGACTTCAATGAGTTCTTCCCTTCATGGATTCTGCTAATTTGCAGACAAACTCCTGAAGATCCTTTCACTGCACTTGAGTAAGCCAGTATCAGAGGCAATCTCTAAAAGCTTGATGAGAATGTCACTTGTTTGTCCTTCATTTGCTGTAGATCATGGCCAGTAGTCCCTGTCACCGTCCTTTAAAAATAGGTATTATAGCAGCAAAGTGATGGCAGGCATCAGCTCACAGAAAGTAACTTAGGGGTTCTTTGCTTCAAATGCTATTTTGGACTCTTGTCTTTAATACATTAAATGGAAAATATTCAGATACACTTTTGAACTACTTCTACTAGAGGAGTGACATTTAGATCTAAAATTATTTTTCTCCTTCCTTTCTGAAGAGGAGTGGGTTATTCTTCATCCTGATCTTACCATAAGAAGCGTTAAAATCTATTTCTTTTAAGCTAAATATATTGTTTTATTAAAATTAGCTAGTTAAAGAAGATTACAGTTTGAAGTCCTAATTCAGGAAAAGATTTCCTTTTTTAGAGAGTACATAAATGCTCAAGCTTCTAAACTAGAGCTGAACTTTAATCTGTTTTTAAGCACATTTCTCAACCAAGAGCTAAAAAAATTCACACATAATTAACCTTGTACTGAAAACAGAAGATGATGCCATATTAATAGAAAAGAGAATAAAGTAGGAAAAATTCCTGAAGCTTAGCATTCAAAATGGCTTTGAAAGCAGGGAAAAGGAAGAAACAGTTTGTTTGTAGGGACCAAAAAAAAAAA
>WEKY01044824.1:87215-143316 GCA_013390045.1 Picathartes gymnocephalus
ACCTATGGCAACTTATAGCAGATGGAGAGATCAACTAAATACTTCTTATAAGTTACTTGTGGTTCCTTATTAGACTCAACCACATGTTGTAATACATGACAATAAGCAAATCCTCAGTTTCATAAAAAGTTACATTCAAAAGAGGTGTGAAGAAAGAATCTAGCCTGATTCTACTGAAACTAACTGGAAACTCTCCAATTAAGTTATGCTGCTTAGTATTGATTTTAATTTTATAGTCAATAAACTTAATAATTCATAGTTAACAGCTGGGGGGGAAGTAAGGTAGACAGGAGAATTTCATCTCATCCAGATGCAGTAAGTCAGGCTCTGACTAAGAAAAAAAAAAATTCCTAAATCACAAGACTTAAGAACACTAACTTAAGCCTTGATGTAATTCAGAAGCATTAGTTAAGAAGAAATATACAGGCTTTCCAAGGCATTGCATGTCTTTTCTCCAACAGATCTGGAGGGAACAAAAGCGCCTTACCAGCCTAACAAATATCCCAAGAGTCAGAAAATTTGGAGGGAAAAAAAAAAAAAAATACTTTCCCCAATTATTCACAATAATATTTTTTGAGAATATTTTTCCGAATAAATTGCCTTACATGACTTTTTGGTACTTTTTCCTTCCACCTTAAGCAACACATTCAGGTCCTGAGGTATTATTTACACGAGTGACAACATCCAGCCATTTTGAGTTTCAGGACCAGCACCACCACTTGCAGAAGACACAACAATCCCAGTATGTTTCTGGTTTGAAAGGCGTGAGCTCAGCTGGAGCAGTCCAGAGTAAGCAACGCAAGCCTCACCCAAAGCCAGCCGGGACGACCACCACACACTGCTTTCCAATAACCCCTGTTCATGTCTCATTTTAATTACTTCTTGTCAATGCAGCTGAGCAAAGAAAACCTCTAGATAGAAAATGTAAATGCTGCAAACCTCCTTCCTCTATGTAACTTCACTGTGAAAGGACGGAAAAGTTTCTTTTTGCAACAAAACCAAGACCGAAATACAGAAAGAGGGTTCTACTGTGAACTGATGGAATCAGCATGCACTGAGAGCTCTTGGCGTGACAATGGACCATCTTTACTGTGGGGCAGGGATTCATCCCTGGTGTTAACACACTTAGATGTGATAAAGTGCGACAGATACTTTCACATTTTCCTAATTTATCTGTTATCAGCTATATATGTTAGTATTGAGAAAATCTCAAACAAAGGGACAAAAAAACCATCCAAAATCAAAACTTCAATAGAACAAATGAGGAGTTTAAGTCAGTACAAGGGATTATTAAACTCTTCCACAAAATAAGAAGCAATCAAGAAGTGAAATAGCAAGGAGCAAGTATTCTTCAGACATGAATAAAACTGGAACTATTCACCAAAAAAAAAGTGAACTGAACAATAGAAGCTCTCTCCAACTGATACATGCATACTTTATGGAAAATTTGAGCTGGAATCCACCAGAACTGGTAGATGAAAACCCTATTTGGATGTAATACCAAGTTAACAAATCACTTTATATCAACACCTTTAGAACAAACAAAACAACCCAAATGTGTTCAAATAACCTCTGAGTCCATCAACCCAGAACTATTCTTTCATGAAGAGCAGCTCCTATTTGAGTAGCACATTTTATACAAGCACCAATATACACTTCTCTTTTTTTTCCCTTTCTGTGTTTCAAGACTTATTTTAGAAAACTCTACATGGTATTATTGATCAAAACTCTTTTTGACAATATAATAGCCTACAAAATCTCTAAATACTGTAAGTAACAAAGAATACAGTGCACTATACAGACACTTCAGACTCCAACAATAAGCCAACAATAAAAATTCCATGACAAGAATCAGCCTAGATTTTTTTTTAATAGTCCATAAATGACCAGTACAGCTGTTTAAAACAGAAGGAATATCAAAAGATAGGATTTCACATAAACTGGGAGTAAGAGAGCAGTTTAAGGGTTACAAAACCTCTACTGCCAAAACTAGCAGGGCACTCCAAAGGAGCCATAGCAATTTACCTTCCTGAGAACCAGGCAATACTTCCACACAAACCTAAATACAAACTTCCCCATCTCTGAATCAGAAGGCTTTGGGAAGAGAACTCAAGTACACGAGTCATATCATGTGGAATTGCAAATGAAGCATACAAAACAACAAGGTTTTTGGAGTTTTGATTTAGAGGCTCTTTGATTATGAAGGGTTGTCTTACCTGTTTAACATCATATGCAAGAAGAACAAATCTTAAGTCTGGTGAAACAGAGTATCTTGATGCTTTGAAGGTTACCTGCAATGAAGTAACAGTAAAACTGAGTTTGATACTGGAAACTTATAAGATCCCTCTTACCAAATTTTCCTACAGCTCATTTAAGAACTTCCCATTCGTAAGACAGATTTGGTTTAGATAGCAATGTAATTTTCACAAAAGAAGGACTTGAATAATTCTTACTCTCATTAGCTGGTATCAGTACAATGGCAACAGAAGAATCTGGCTTCAACACTAAATACCAATTAGGAGGCTGATGAGTTTTTTTATCATCACTACAAGCACTAGGCTCAAGGATAACAACTATAACCAATTCATTCTGAGGATGAAGCAAGATACTTTGGTTGGAATGGTTAAAAGGAAGATTCATCACTAGATTAGCCTTAAATATGCACGAAAAAGAATAGGTGTGCACGGTCTCTACTGCTTTTCTTTTAACACCACAAATACAAACATTTTGCAAAACAACTTGCACCACAGCAAAAGTCATTCTTAAAATAAAGAAAATTCTTAGCAGAGAGCAAAATGAAACATAAGGTAGCATCACAAAACTCCACTCAAGACTACATGACACCCAATTGAATTCAAGATGGTAATTTCATCAAGGGGTAATGTTGATGTCAGAAATAATTTTATGAATCTAATGCATGAGAAAGATAGGAATGTGTTTTAAAGGGCACTGAAGGAAATAATTTTAAATTAATCTCAAGACATCTATTTGCAGAATGAAAGGAAAAGGAAGAAATGAGAAATCCAGATAAGAATAGAAAAAAGTAGGACAGCAAAAAAATAACAGAACCACAAAGCCATAAGATGAAAACAAATAAAAAAATAGCTATGTACAACAAGACCTATCCACTATTTTATTTCTTAAGCATCTTGTTCTGTTTAGCCTAATCCCACTGCTAAACTAATGAATTCGACAGGGGTTTAAAGGCACACAGGTGGGAAGTCACAAACTATTACATTCAGAGTAGCTAAGGAGTTATACCTGGAAAAAAAGCTTCCAATAAACTGAAAAGATGCTGTATTTTGATATACAGATTAAACTCAGGCTCCTAGGTAATACAGTTAGAATCAAGTTATCCGAAAGAATTAAAGGGAAAAATATTTTAGAAGATAAACTGTATTAGTTTGATTCAGCAGCATGATGGAATTAAAAGTTAGAAGATAAATCTGCAGTCTTGAGAAAGAAGGAAAGAAGAAAAGACAGCACAATTTAAACCATCCTTCTGTATCTACAGAGCACCCAGAACAGATTTCTACTGTACCTAAACTTCCTTTTGTGAGTTAATCATCTTTAGGCTGAGACTGTTAATGTTAATCTATGAGTAACATTCCCTTTTCCTGGCGCTTCACCGATAATATTTTCAGATGTGAAATTTGTCTTCTTTCTAGCAGTTTATTAATTATTGCCCCACTACCTCAGCGTTCAGCACTATATAACCCGGGCAACTTTCCAAATTCCTTCCCAGGGAGTGCAGCTCCTACCATTTCACACATTTAGCAAGAATCTGCAGTCCCTGATTATTCCAGCACACAAGCAATGAGGCTCTTCCTGCAAACACCTGAGCAGCTCAGCTGCAAGCTATGGGCAGTTCTAGGCAATGCCAGCAAGGACTACTTGCCTACTCTATATTCAAGTACAGAGTGTTGTGGATTTGGGATTTGAAGTCTTTTGAATCCCACTGACCTTGTTCAGTCAGCTTGCACACCTGCAAATTGTTTTTGCCCCAGAAATGCCTCAGACATGTGGTGTACATTCAGTGCCAAAAACTGTATGGTAATGGGTTTGGGCAAAATAGCTTTCTTTTTTTTTAGTATAACAGCATAATTCTTGTTAAGAAGAGTAGAAAGGTGTTTCATACTTTTTAATGTTTCACTTCAGAAATAAGAAACTGAAAATTAGACCAGCAAAAATCATGTGCTCATTGCCAAAGCTGATAGCAACACTGATTTCTTTAAATTATCATAAAAACATAATTAGTCCATTTATTTAAGCTGGATTCACAATCAAGCCTTTAATGAAATAGATGTTTAATTCCAGTAGAATTGCAGAGAAATTTAAGTCACTTAAAGTTTTTACAATTTCCTTAGAATTCTGGTTTTGGAGGGGATTTTTTTTGGTAAAGACAAGCACAATTTTGGCAATTAATTCAGAAACTGCCTACTTATATGCACAGAAGAAACCCTTATACATTAAGAACAGGAAATTAAAACAATCACCTGTCTCATTCCTCCTGCCTAACATGGCAAGTAAACTCAAAATCTGTCAGCCACTAAAATGAAAGACAGAATTCTTTTTTTTTCCCTACAACCGTGTCTAAGGGATTTCATCAACCAACAGG
The DNA here is from genome assembly GCA_013390045.1 of Picathartes gymnocephalus. NCBI lineage: Eukaryota > Metazoa > Chordata > Aves > Passeriformes > Picathartidae > Picathartes > Picathartes gymnocephalus. The sequence continues at coordinate 91,834 of WEKY01044824.1, forward strand.
TGTCTGATTCCATGGCTGAGATGAGATCAGCTGGTGAAGGGCTTCAAAGGAAGTTTCAGTCCCTGCTGTAGGAGGTGAGATGTATGCCACACAAACTCCTGGGAGATAGTCTGTTGGGCCATTCTCTACAGGGATTAGATATATTTATTCATTAAAAAGAAGCTTGTGAGGACTCTGACCCAATGGGTTTGCTCTCTTCTCAGGAGAACGTATTTCTGAGTTTAAAAGAAAGTGTTGGGGAAATACCACATTGGAAATACACTGAGAATTAAAAACCCTCAGGTGTCTTGTTATCAAAAATCTGGAGGATGGTTGTTCCACAGGTCTGCATATCCACAATTTCTCAAGCTTCTTGCTTTGTCAGCAACTATTTAGGCTTCATTAAGGAAGACAGACCTAAATGCTGCCCCATGTGACTATAACCCTACGGATTTGCTGTGCCTGATCTCTAAGAAATGGAATTTTGGACAAATAAGCTCTAAATTGAGATATAGAGCTGCCTAATTAGGCACGGTCCGGGGATGCAGAAGCAGGGCTGGTTTCCCTGTGCATCACTGCTCAGTATCAGCTGGTCAGGGACTGGGGTAACTCAACACTGCGCACTCCAGGCACACACTAATCCCTTTCCAAACCCAACAGAGGAAAGGCAGAACACAAGGAAAAAGGGAAGGGAATTCCCTTGTTTCTCTCTATCCAGCCCCATCAAGTGTGGAAATCCCTATGAAAACCATCAGCTCCATGCAACCAGAAAACACGTTGACTGGAGAAATTGCTGTAATCCTTAAACTGGTTACAGTCCACACTACTGCATAATTCTGAGACAAAATTAATGTGGGGGTTTTTAACACTTGTACACTGTCTTCCCTACTTAATTCACACACCTGCCATACATTTTTGCTATATCGCTGCATTTGACATAATTTCAGTTTTTCAGACATAAATTATCCTATATCTGACCTTTCATTCCTCACTCGACAAAACCCCCACTGACTGTAAAATCAGGTCTAGCCATATGAAACACTATTTCTAGGTTTCTTTGAAATATCTCACATGGTAAGAGTTTTAATTCTTCTCCTGACAGTGATGCATGATGTGGTGACCCCAATGGTCTCACTGCCACCACAGACTGCAACAGTAAAAGCCAAATCCAGGCAAAAAGAGAATTTGAACAGGCTTCTGTCCTTCAGATTTCCAGCCTCCTTCTCTCATCCACCTTTCGAGAATTGCTAAAATATAGTTTTATGTGGAAAGAACTGCCTCTTTTTCCACCTTTCCATATGGGTGCTTAAAATGGAACACAGAATTCCAGTGAACAATATATTCTCAAGTTTGATTTCTGATGTCAATGTTTCTTTCTTTTTCACTTTGCCTGTTATGTGTGCTTTCCTGTCAACAGAAATGCCTGTTATGATTGTGTTTAAAAGAAATTTTAGGCTTGGTTTAGGCTCTGCACCCTCAGCAAGGGGCCCTCTTTTTATTTCTCCTTTTTTCTCAACCCCTGGTTCTGAGCTACGGATGTACTGGCAACTCCCTTCATCTTTCACATACTACAAAATGTTGGGTTTACTGGTTTTGTGGATTTTAACTACTATGACATTTACATCAGTGCCTTATTCGTAATCTTTCAAAAACATGGTATAGAGCAAACAGGTGAAGTTCTCTGTAATACAGCCTAGCCCAGAGTAGTAAAAATATTTTTGTAACATGTATAGTTTACAGTATTCTTTTTCATAATTTCAGTTGAATTGTTTGAAGTGAAATAATATATCACAGTTAAAACTGATTTAAAGAAATGTTCACTGCTGTGGAGTTTACTTTTTTGTTGGGTTTGGGTTTTTTCCTTTGGTTTTATCCCTCCTGCTGTTGCAGTTTCTTGTGCTTCTATTTTCCTCAGAAACTTTCATCTCCCACACTCCTCCAGTTTTTGTTTAGTGCTCCCTTAACACACATTTAGTTTTTAATTTTCTTTTTTTTTTAATTCACCCAGAATGAAATATTTTAAGACCTTCAGGAACGTTACTTTAGAGCTTGGTGGCAACACTACTACCTAGGAATTAAACATCTCTCTATTGGACATCTACATCTGTATCAGAAATTTAAGTTAGTGGGGTAATGGAACCTCAGGGGATGGGAATTTATCAGCATTTACAGGTGTCCAGCTCAACTTATCAGACAGGCATTGGCCAAAGGGCAATGGACAAGAGGAGCCAGGTTTGATGGAATGACAGGAGCTGCAAGAGGAGAAGGCATTTGGCATGTCACAGTTCCCGTGGGAGGCAATCCAGGGAACAGGGGGATTCTCCTTCACTGCCACTGCTATGACTGAAAGGAGAAGATGGACCATGGGAGAGCAGCAGAGAGTGGAGCCCAGCAGAAGAGCAAGGCTTGTAGCACTGAAAACAGATGAACCCCTGAGAAAGACAGGTTGTAATTAGAAAAATGTGCTATAATTGGAATGATGAAAAATTTGGGTTTCCAAGGTTACGCTTCTTAATGCAGTACCTCTCGTGTCCCCTGAGCATTTAACCTAGACCCAAAAATGCTGCAATGCCAAGTGTTGGAACTGTTAACCCTCAGGTTCCCTGTCCAGTTTAAAAGATAAATGTGCCTTAAAACATGATCTCAGCTGACCTCTATGGATGAGTGGTTCTCAAAAACATGAACCAAATTCCCCAAACCCACCTGGAACTGCAGCACATAAAAATACACATGGACCAACCATGAGCCTTGCAGCATGACCTCCCTGCCAGGCAATAACCTCTAACCAGTCAATCAGAGAAGTTTCTCCCCTCACACTTCCCAGGAACACTGACATAGTTAACCCTTAATTGTTTACTGTATCAAGGAACAATCTTGCCAGGAATCTTATTTAGAGAAATCCCACACAGAGCTACCGTAACCTGACAGTTTTGCATTTTGAATGGTGAAACCTCCTTCATCTGGACAAAAATCAATGGCCACCACCAAACCACAGTGACTGCAAACCCCTTCATCTGTCAGGCTTTCCCACCTCGATGCACAGAGGTGCACTGCAGCAATAAACCCTTCCTCATGAAAACCCCTCTACTGAAGAGGCTGTGCTGAGGGGCTTGTTGGACATTTAGAGGAGCGTGGGAGAGTAGAGGGAATGTTACAATATTCATAACCACCTACTTACAACATGTATGGGTCATTAAAATGTCCAGTGTTGCAACAACTAGTAATATTTATGTAGTTATATAATGTTATTTACTGTATTTACTATTATTCACCCTTTCATTAATCTCTTATGCAAGGTTCTTAATATATAAGCATGTAAACCACTCTCGCAATTAAATCTACGTTAATCAACAAAGGAACTATAATTGCATTATGATGTTGCGGTGAGTTTCCTGTCAAAAGAGCAAGGGGGTGTGGTGGTGGGGAGCACAAAACAAAACAAAAAAAGTATCAAAAGGAAGAGAACAAGTAGGGCTGTTTATAAGAAACGCTGTGTAAAACACCACAAAACCGAAAGCTCTGCTAGGACTGAAGCTCTCATTCTCTGCTTCTGGCTGCAAGGCCTGCACAAGGCTTTCACAGCTGGGCTGCCACAGCCTGACTGTGAGCCCTGAGCCAGGACTGCTCCTGCTCTGTCACCCTTCTGACACCAAAGCAGGCAGCAAGGTCCTTCCTCTCCATCTTTGTGTAAAAGATGGTCCCCAGTAACACAGAAACACAACAGGCTCCAGGCTATGCTCCTGACAAGCCTCTGGAAACAGGTTTGAAACTCAGCAATAATTGTTTGCTGTTCCCCACGATGCAGTTTCCCTTTGAGCTTGTAAAGAGTTGTGGAAGGCACAGAAATCAAGGGGCACAGCAAGTCAGGAATTGCTGGGTGTCAGAAGAGTCTGCAGGGTACAGCTGGGGGAAAGCTGTAGTACATACAGGACCCTATTCCAGAGCTCACAAACTGAAAACAATTCTACTTGTAATGTAATGCCTGGTACTGAAAACAACTCAACAGATTCAAAATATATCCCATCATCCACACTCAAAAGACTGGAGGAGTCCCAGCAGAGTCATTTCTGACAGAGGATGCTGAGTGTTCGTTAGGTGCGTGTGTGGTACCTGAACACATGCACCACAAGAGCAGCAGAACTGAGGGCTAACAAAAGTCTTATCACTTCCATAATTATTGCAGCTTTTTCAGAGGGAGAAATGCAGGCAAAACTTCTGCAGGTTTCTTTCAGAGAATTCAACACATTTGGCAAGTTCCATACCAGAACACACAGTCCCTACACATGTTTTCTATCCTCTCTGTGCATGCTTTTTCATTTTGTTTCGTGTTTAAGTGTTGTAAAACAGACTTGAGAAGCTGAGCTAGAACAAGGAACCAGATGGACAACTTTCCTGAGCTGAAGAATTCATGTGGTCCTGCATGCTCTCCTCTCCAGCCTGTGGCTGGGCTGTGTGTGAACTGGTAACCTGCTCTTACTGACCTTAGGCAACAGCTGGTGGCAAAAGCAGTCACTAAAATCCTTGTTAAACACTGAAATTTCTTAGCTAGATGTGGCATAATGCCACTGATTTTGGAACTGTAATGTGTAATGAAGTACTGCTAACTGCTGAAAAACTGGTAGGTTTGTCACATAGGATCAGGGTGATAGGCAGCCCAGATAGATGACAGAGAACATATTGTAATCACGGATCGAGGCAGCATCTCAAACACCAGGATGCCACACAGTGATTAATGTCCAGGCCTTTTTCTGGCTCCTCTTAATAGGAGCCTTGCCCAGCCTCCAGCTGTGAACATTTATATGCCACTGGCTAAGGATATTAACTGTTTATTAGACAGCAGAAACAGGAGGCACTACATGGATACACTCAGAGGAAAAAACGTGTATTAGAAAGCATCCTTAAATAATAACACTCAGAGATGTTAACAGATATTCTTTGTGCTTTGCAAGCTATCCTTTTCACTTATGGGACTCTAATTGTTACCCACAATATTACTTTGCTGATGATTTAATTACATAAAGGCCAGATTGTTTTACTAATTTATTACAGAATAGGATTCCATTCCAGAAGGACAAATGAAGTGCAAGAATTTCTTCTACTTCTAAATAAAACTGGATTACACTGGAAAAAAGTACTTTAATTCAGGAACTTGGGATAAATACTTCCCCTCTGTAAGAGAAGTGGGCATCCTAGAATGACAAAACACTAGCCTTTCTTCTTTCCAGGTGCATGACTATTATTAATGGTACTTTTAAAGGTTGGGGGATTTTGTTATCTTTATATATGATAACATAGGTTTAAAAAATAAACCTGCAGCCTGCTTTTTTGATGATACACCTACTTAGCAGATCCTCATTAGGGATATCTGGCTTCTACACAATAAGCAAGACAAGGAAGAATAAAAGATGTGTACTTTGCAGAAGAGTGGCAGTCTCTAGGATGCAAAGGAAGAGCCAGTGATCTCTGCCCAGTGGAAGATTGCTTCAAGGGTTGAGCAATGAGGGAAAAAAAGAAAATCTCCTCTGAGGTGCTGATTCAAACACAGCCCAATCAAGGGTGACAAAGAGTCATTACTTGCCCCTTGCTTCTGCACAAGGAGTTTATCATGGCAGTTCAATTTTCCATGGACAATTATCAACATTACTAAGAAAACCCTGCAATTTCTGTGGCTGCTTGAGCAGAGGCAAACAGGAGAGCAAATGCAGACTGAAATCAGACTAGTAACTCCCACCAAAAGGTGACTCTTCCATGACTAAAACCCTTTGATAGGGAAGAATGAAGGAACTTGCATTGTCACTGCCTATGCTGGATCTCTGCTGTATTTTTTATTAATCCAAGACATCTCTGCAGACTCATTAAACCACCACCATTCTAATTATGCACCAATGATTAAGCAGACGTGACACTGAGCAAGGAAAATGTTTGATTAATGATCCAGGTGTCTAACTTTAGAAGATTACATTTAGCAGTGCAAATTTGGGGACAGTCAAGCTCGGAAGAACAGAACAGCTTTTGATTTCAGCCTTCCTCAGTAATGTTATCCTGTTAGGATTGTTGGCCACTGTGTCAAAATACAGCACAGAACATTTCCCACTGTTCTCTTCCAAACTTACACCAACAAACTCGCTGAGCCTTCTGCTCTGTTTTCAGTTTTTTACTGCACTTCCTCCATACGAATAATAATTTCTGCAATTGACTTTAGTTAAGTATAACACTCAGTGTTTAGCTGTGTAAACAGAGGAGCTATGTGGGAAAAAAATACACTTAGGTTTTTATTTTTCCACCCATAATTGCTAAATTGTTGCTTGAATATTATCTATTTTGCATCAGTTTCCCACATTTCTAATTAATAGCAGATACCTGGTGTCTAGAGCTCACTAGGTTTGTGTGAATTGAGGATAAGTAAGTTCCATAAAAAGCCCAGAGAAGAACCACTTTGCAAAAAGAGGTGACACTTGCAGTGTGAAGCAGCCTGTCTGTCCCAATCCATCGAATAGCCTGTCATGCTGGCATCACGCTCCACAGCACCAGCCAGACACTGCCAGCCAAAAGTGTGTGAATTCATCTGTGAGGAGACTCAAGTCTTGTCATTAAAGTCAGGTTTTCCAGCCAGGGATGCCCAAGCAGCTGCTCTGACCAAGTTGAGCACTGAAGGCACCACACAGGCCTGACACAGCTAATGCTCTAAGTGGCCAGGCAAGCGCTCACACACACTTGAACAAACGGGCAACAGGGAAAGTGCTTCTCAATACTTCAGGGTTTGTACTTTACAGAAATTCACCTCTCCACCCAATTTTAATTGTGTGTGACAGCCTTTTTTGGGCTAAGAGGTACCCTGAGGCACATCCCAGCGTATGGAAGGGTGCAGCTCACAGAGAGGGAGCCTCACACACACGCCCACTAAAATGTAATTCTCTCCTCCATCCTCCTCCATCTTTACACTGTCCTAGGAAATCAGCATCAAGTTCTTTCTCCTGAACTTCTACTCTCCTCTTTCTTGTTTGAGGAGTTAGAAGTAAAGGTCACCTGAGGCTTTATGCTTTGAAAAGAGGACCCTCTATCAGCAAAGGCCAGGAACAAACCAGGAATAAAATCAGCCTTTGCCAAGAACTGCTGATGAAAATGAATCATCCTTTTGAGTCTGCAGGTGTAGAAGATTTTATTAAATTAAAAGTACAAGGATTAACAGTAACAGCCAGTGGTCTGCATCGAGTATTTATGAGGAAAGATGGACGAGCCACACGATTATGCTGCAAAACCCTGATAAAGGAGAATTACAGGGTAGAATGTAAGTGCTATCCCTGAGAATAACAGTGCCGTTGCAAAGCAAAAGAAAATGCAAACTAAAGTATTAAAGTACTTCTTAGCTAGTCAGAAACCATTCATGTACATACCCTTTACTGGTCAAGAGGAATAATCCCCAATCATCTAATCTGCCATTAAAGCACAGAGAAACAACTAAACCAGAGATTAACATGACTAGGAAATACATATTTCTTTGCATATTTACCTCTCCTAAGGAAAATATTCCTATGAATTTTGAACAATTGCCCCCTTTTCTAATATTGAAAAACTCTCAACATTTAAGTAGCATTCCCACCTTCTATGGAATATCTTTTTCTAATAGACATCAGGTAGATTCCCCAGCACATATGCTAAGCATGATCCTTCAGATGCTCTGAATAGAGTACAAGCAACAGCAAATCCTCCAACATCTTGGGTACTTACACGTAGGTTGAATAAAACAACAAGTAACTTCATTCAGAAATCATTCACTGACAGAGGAATGGATTCTATTTATCATATATATGCAAGATAGTCTAAGTTATGAACATACCTCCTCTAACTTTTATATATCGTACTCTCTCCCTCCTGTTACAGGAAAAAAAAAATCTTAGCAGATTTCCACTGAGAAAGAAGCAGATAATATATATTACTTACAAAAGTTGTGTTTTCCAATAGTAATGTAGTTGTATTTGTTTCTACATTCAGTTCAACAACATGTCCATTCCTGGTTTTATACACCACTGCTGTATCTGCAAGGACAAAGAAATTAGCAGCTAGCAAAGACACTGAGAATTTAATACATCTGTAGGAAAAAACCAGCATGTTAAATTAATTAGAGTATGTTTATTACAACACACAAACAAGACAGAATTTTTGTTGATTTGCCTCATGAGCTTCAAAATTACCAGTTTATGCCCTACAGCATGCTCACCTCATTCAATACATCTGTATTTTGGCCATAAACCAAAGTAAAGTTCTGCAAAAAGAAAAGCTTTTCCTGGGCATCACATTCACATATCTCCTTTGAAGTGATTCCAACAAAACTTCTGCACTGCTCTGTATTTCTGGTAACTCGAATGGACAAAGTTATGCCTATTTTAAGACAGTCTATATTCTGTGTGATTAGTGCTGGGCCACAAAATACCAAATTTTCATGTGAGTTGAATGTTAGCAAAGGAGGGTTAAAGTTAAGTAGGTCCACTTGCAAAACATTTAAAACACTGTGGGATGAACTATTGCAACTTCTTCCTTCTTCCACTTGCTTGATTTATCATTTCTTGTGAGAAAAATAATCTCAAGAAATAAAAGAAATCTGAAATTAATTGTGATTTCTATGAAAAATACTTTGTATTTGCTTGTATGAAAACCTGCAAAATTACCAAGAAATACACAATTACTACACCAGCCTTGATTTAAAAAAAAAAGTGTTTCAAATTTTCTACTGTTTGTAGCAAGACTGAATAGATTGAGTCCTGATTCTTTCAGAGTATTTAAAACCCATGTAAGAGATTTATACTTAATGAAACGATTTTATTATCACAATGTAAAAAACCATAAGAAAAGTTCTAAATTAAGCCAAAAGGAAACACAAAAGAAATTCCCTGAACCTTAGTAATGTCTGAGAAATTCATTACAGATCCCTGAATTTTATGAATTGGGAAGTAAACATGACTGGAGAAAAAGGTTATGCTATCGTAAAAAAAATGCTTTCCTTATTCAGAAAAAATGTAGCTCTATTTTAATTGACTCCACAGGAACTCGAGATATAGAGCACATAGTCAATGTCCTCTGGTATCTTCTGTAAAATTAATGAAGCCTCATTTGAAGAGCTTACTAAGCTATTTTAGGACCATGGCTGGGAAATGGGGTGGGATTGATGGAGTTTAGGACAGCATTATGAGAGCTGCTGTTTAGGAGGGCAAATGAGATTGTGGAATTAACAGCAGCTTCTTTGAGAGTGAAAAGATTTCAAATATTCATTTTAAATAAAAAGAAACAGCATTTCATAGACAGTTCTTCGGTTTCAAGTTACTAATTACAGAACATGATCGTTTCTGCAGCTTCCTTTAGGCTATTTTGCACATATTCTTTTAGGAACCTCAGCACTGAAAATCTCTATTGACACTGGATCACAGTGCTAAGTATTGTAGAAAAAAATGAAGTTGTCTGGCTAAAGATCTTTCCCCAGTTATGACTGAACCATAATGTGAGAAATGGCACAAATTACCCAGAGACACTGAACAGCAGTGCTCCAAACCATGCCTTTGGTCCCATGGGTGACACCGACGTGCTACCCAAATCCAAACGAGTACAGAATGTTACTCCTTCTCCTGTACCTACTCTCTTACATTGGCCAACAGGATTTAGAGCACTGTGCCTCATTAACTAATCCTGCCAAAACCAATTCACTCAAAAAGAGAACTTTTCCTTAAAATTCCTAAGAGAACCATGAATAAAACACACAGTCCTGGGGCTCTTCTTCCAAGTCCTACACGCGGTGTGAAACAACATTTGCAATAGCAAATACTGTGAGAGACAGAAATGAAAGCCTTTGTTCTAAAGTTAGAAGAAAATTTATTCAGTCAATCAGAACAGAAAACTGCGTCAGACCTCTTGAAAAGGCAGGCTTTACTGGACAGGAATTATACCTCTCTCTGAACTTGGATTCAGTCGTTAACTCCTGAACTGCATAAATCAAATGAATGCTTGCAAAATGTATGGAGGTTCACAGGTAAAAGACTGTATCAAATCCCAGGCAAATACAGAGCATAACAGTCTTCAAAAGTAATCACAGTAATTAATATGGAAGTCCCATTCCAGTCAGTATCTTATCAGGCTGGATAATGTGGTAGCTGATGGTCACATGACAATGATTTTTTTCATTGATAGCTCAAATGTTAACTAAGAGCCATAAACATACATTTGTTTTGAGATTTTTGTTACCTGGAGTCAGAAATTCTACAAAAGAAAACAACACCTAGTCCTCAGCACCATCCATTTGCACAGCTGATGGATTTGTTTTCTTCATTATCTTGGTGCCTTCACAAGAAGGAGGTTCAGGGACCTCTGACACTTCACAAAGACATTCAGAGAAGTAGAGTTATTACTTCAAAGAAATTCTCATTCAATTTGAAAGAAGGAGTAGTATTGTGAAAAACTCTCAGCTGGGCACAAATTGCAGCACTGAAGAGCCACATTATTGATCTGAGGACATCACTAGAATAAAAACCATTCTGTCTTAAGCAGTGGAGAATGTGAGGAAGCCTCTGTAAAGAAGATGTGTTATCAAGTCACCAGCCCTGGATGATGCACACAAAAACAGTCTTAAAACAACTGATTGAAAATTTCCTACTTATAATAGTTCTTAAATTTCTGAAAAGTTTGGAAATTCCAGAGTATTGGATAAATGATTAGTTTATTCTGTTTTACTAAAACATGAAGACAGACAACCAAGGGTCTGTATGTAAGTCATCCTTACATCAATATCAAATAAAAAAATGGCACAATAATTCCAGGATTCTTCCTACAAAAGTAGTGGCTAGCAACATAATTAACACCTGATAGCACTTTATAGAACATAGATATTGTTAAACAAATTTGAGAGTGTTATGTTTGTTAGAGGCAACTCTCCTGAAACTGTGTATTGGTTTTTACTCCAAGGTATTTATTTTATGACATCCAAAGCTTAAATTAAACAGAATTAATGGGAAACACATTAGGAGGATAAAAAGCAGTATCACTAAAAAAGTAAAGAGGCAGACAGGGTTATTATACACAACTATCTTTGGGAAGAATTGATTCCATCTTGATTTTGACCTTATTTCTAAGGCTGACTCTGAAGCAGGCTGCCTAGTGTACACACATCTGCAGGACAACTTGATGCCCAAGGGGTCCTCTACAATTTATTTGGCTTTCACAAAGAATACAACATTAAACAAAACATTACATTAAAACAAACTCTAAGACAAAATTCTGGGATTGTCACACCGTAATAAATTCACCTCAGTCAGAAACATCCTCTTACAGAATTGTACTAGCTGCAGAACCAACAGTAATTTATTTTATCAAGAGGCTAAATGTCCAAATTCTCACGCTATTGTATGTTTTTAAAAGTAAGTATTTTCATCATCTGCCCCATCTCTAGGCAAAGAACATGAAATATATGTTCTGCTGAAGTGATTAATCCACACATTTTAAATCACAGTTTGGATGTATATATGAATAATATAAATATGGCCCTCAGTGACACCACTATTACATAAATACAGCATCATGATAATCTCAAGTGTCTTTTAAAATAAAAGCACCATTTCTTATAAATAGCTTCACTAAGACTATGTTTTCTGGTTTACGTTCAACACTGGTAAGGGTTTTGTTTAAGATCAGGGCATGAGTTGGCAGGAAATGCAGCTCTATACTGTGCTTGGCGTAATATAAATTGTTCCAGGGAATGTCAAAGTACAGGCAAACTATCATAAAATGAAGAGAAATCAATGCAAAACTTTTCATGCTTGACAAGAAGCTTGACCCCCATCAATTTTGCAACAATTTCTTTGCCTCCATTTATTGAATTTACCCCCATTTATTGAATAGTCAACATGCTACATGCCCTAAATGCTACAGAATTCCTTTGTAGCACTCAGTCACACATGGCATGTTCACATGAACCAAAAAAAAAAAAAAATCCATATTCTTGTAAATTCTAACGAAAAATCTTGTATTGTTTAGGGGGAAAATGGACTAACTTCCACCCTTAAATACATCCCGATCACTGCAAATCAATCCCTGAATTGTTCTAGTGCAAGAATTTGGCCCAGAGTCTATATGGCCTTTAATGATTTAGCTTTCTGACAGCAGGACATTGAATGGAGGTGGTTTATTTGAAGAGTATGAACTTTAGTTTCATATGTCACTGAAATTAGGAAAGCCATCTTGTTATTTAAATTACACAGACTGAGTTGAAAGGACAAGCTACCACATACTTTCAAGTCTCTTGATTTTTAGTCTAGTGTTCTATTCACTTTCACATCAATATTGATCCAGCTTCTATTAGTTAGAAGTTTTCTTCTTTTATTGGTGGTATTTGCATTTTTAGACCTGTATGTGACAGGCTCCAGGCTGCTTATCGCATTTATTCTTTTTCTCCCATGGAGTAACTCCAAGGTCTCCCTGTGTGCCTTAAGCTGTTGACACAGGTGCCATCTGCATAAAGACAAGAGAAGGGAGTCGTGTCCTTCATGTGAATGAGCAAAGGGGATGTGAAATGTTTTGTCATTTCTGCAGGTCTCTAACCCTGGGATATCTTACAAGAGATCACAGACCAATACAGACATGAGACATGATCAGTAACTAACTACTGAAGTCATCTGTGTTGTACTTGGAAAGATCCAACAGCTTCAGGAGCAAGTGGGGCTTCCTTGATGAAGTATAAAAGCAAGAATCCTACCCTGGATGAATTTTGAGAATTTATGAAAATACAGAGAAGCATCACAGGCTCATTAAAGCCACAGGAGTTAGAAGATTATTGAACCTGAGCCTCCACTATTCTGTGCACATTTCATCTTAGCCAGGCAAGAGTTTTATTTCTATCCAGTCTATTCCATTCTCAGAGGTTTTAGGCAATGATTTTTGACCTATGAATACACATTGAGCTATTCTTTAGCCTCAAATAGTCATCATGGCAGTCCAAGCTTATTATAAAACTAAAACCTGCCTAGCCTGTAAATCTACATTACCATCATGTTCACTGAGATTAACATGACTAATCTCTGCAGCAGCTGGCACTGACAAGGAGCAACAGAATCAACAGCATTCCTTTGAGTGTATGAAAACCTGATTCCTACTAAATTCAGAGTATCATTAATACCTATTTTGTTTGCCAACCAAAAGAAGTTTGGTAATATATTTGCTAGATTTTTATTACCTGTTGATAATGTGGTTTATTTCATGGTAACTCCTGAGATAAACTTGTGCAGATCAGTCCATTTCAATGTCCAACTTGCTAGGACCTGGCTCAAAAATGGTTCAGAATTTACTAATACTGATAGTGAATAGTTTGATGAAAAAACTGATTTATAAAGAAGGTACACAGACTGCTAATTGTTGGTTATTTGCACAGAGCACTGTAAATCTTAGCCTAAGCTAATTGCCCAAAGGAGATCAGCACTCAGGCAGTTTTAGAAACCATCGGATATTAAGGCAATTTATCAAACAGTCTTGGGAGAGCAAGTACCATCTAAAAAGTGAAGGAAAGAGAAGGAAATAATTCAGGCAATGCTGAAAATCTGTTCCATAATATTTAGAATAAGGAGGCCTCAGGGTAGTCTTCTGAAATTGCTGACAGTGTTAACCTGAAGATAGTAAATGCTTATTTTCCCACTGAAAATATTTACTAAGTTTTGGTTTGTTTAAGTAGAATTCTGCTTTGCAGCACAAACAGCAGCATTAGCAAGTCAGAGTCCTCCTCTTCCTTATATTTTATGTTTTTTAAATGCAAACATGCAAGAAGGTTGATACCTTGCAGTCAACACATATGTCAATCAGCCTTTGCTGTACACAGTATTATTAGAACTGCAGATGGCATTTCATCAAATTGATTATAGAAAATGTCATGCTAATTAAAATAGAGAATGCTTTTTGATTTAATGAACAGGAGGTGCTAGACAAATCTTTGTCTAATGAAGTGTTTACTAATTAAATAAAATAGTCATTTACAAGGATATTAGAGATACAGACCAAATTTCAATATGTTAGCAAAGTCACGTGTCAGCAGAGCAAGATTTCCACTGTTCTTCTAAAAGTTTAGGCTATTGTTAGTAATGCCCTCAAGACAAAAATTATTCTGCACAAGTTTTATAATGCAATGTACTTCTGGAATGTACTCTTCCAGACAATCCTCTATATAGAAGATTTCCTATTCGAATTGCTTGCAAAGTTGTACACACAGGCAATTCCTGTTCTTTCTGATTTCTACTTCCTTTTCCCATCTCTGCCCAATGCAAACAAACCAAAAACCAGATGGAGATATTATGGTGCAGTGGATACAGGAATGGAAGTAGCAGAGTCAGAGCAGCACCCTGCCAGGTACAAATGAATTAGCTCTGCTCTTCCTACCTTCTTGAACTCCAGAGTGAAGTGACCAGGCATGGACTGACCTAGAAAATTCAAATTTCCATCCATACTCAATGTATCTTCCTCTTTTCCTAATCTGGTCATTGGTTTGCAGAGCAAGTCATGCTCAATTCATGCCAATTTTCAGCAGTCCCAATTATTTTAGCATACTGATGTATGAAAATCTTCAACTCTGCTCAACAGCCAATATTAATTTATGAAATTGATTTCTTCCCTGTCATGCAACTGCACAGGATCATGTGTCAGGATCACACTATCCCCATGCCCACTTCAGACAGGACAGAGGGACCAGACAGCTCCTGAATACTAACAAATCCACTGGGGAACTGATTTACAAGAAAAAAAGAAAAAAAAACCTCAACAGTGAAATATGTAGTGCAGTTGAGCCAAGCCTCTGGAGTTTGAAATGAAGGAGATGAGGAAATATTCACTGCAGAGCTGTGGGAGGCAATGAGGAGCACAGTGACCAGCAGGTCGTAATGTCTGTGACAAACTCAGCTGGAAGAACATCACAGTCTGCTGCCTAAAACACTTCTAGACATGGTGGAAAGATGGAAACACAAGGGAAGGTGCTCAATTACTTCACAAAGACATCAAAGATAGAGGTAGGTAAATTAAAATGCAGGTGATTACAGAGAATGCAGCTGAATAAAGCTGCAGTGACTGTCCTGGGGGCTCCACTCCGACACACTGTGCAACCCAGGTGTGCTGTCAGTTTTCACAGCAAAACTAAACCATATATTCCTCTTCTATGTACCGCCATGGTAATGGAAAGCTGTTCTAATTTAGAAATTTCCAAGTTTTTCCTAGAAGTTTATCAAGGAACTCGTAAATTATATTGTGTTTGAGGGCTTTAGTCCTGCTATCTGTGGCACAGAGCAGCAACAGTTTGCTGAAGCTATTTCTTCTCCAGTCTTCCTGGATAAACAAATTCTCATGCAGTTCTCTTCTATTCCCCTGGGACTGTGCTTGGGAGTGAGCATAACACCTTTGCATAGATCTGCTCAATCAAAACTTCTCAAACCCAGGCTGCCCCAGCAGGGTCTGTCTCATTTTCTGTTTCAAGAGCACACTCAGAATAACACAGTTACAGCTGAGCTCCAGCTTTCCAAAATCTTCAGTATGCATGCAAGCAAGGTGTTGACATCGTTTCAGGAGTTGTCTAACGATCAGAAAAAAATTGAAAGAAGATAGTAGTTGTGCCATAATTATTCTCCTATAAGAAGAATTAAAGGTCTCCCTTGTTTTAGAACACAACTGGTCAAAGCACTACAAAGTAAATTAACAAAAATAAATGAAAATTCAAATACTTAAGTGCATGCCAGCATAAATGGGAAGCAGTTACCTAACACAAAGAGCAATGAGTTGATGGACTAAAGCACAAAACGTGACTGTTTCTACCATTCCTCCACACACTTTCCCCACCCCACTATTCATAATGCAGAAATCTCCATCTGTATCTCTGTCGTTACTTGGACGAAAATGTTAGGGATATTCATTCACCCCGTTAGAGCAAGGCACTAAACATGATTTCATTGTGTTAAAAGCTAGGATAATACACTTCAGTCTATTAGTCCATTCCAATTTGTTTGAAATGCAATTAACAGTAAATCAGCACCAAAAGAGAGGGAGGGGAAGTGGCTGCATTCATGGCAGACAGAGAGCCTTCCTTCAAGGCCACATCACTGCTCAGGTGCCACACAACTTCGGGTACCTACACTTTTCTTTAGCTATTCTCTATGTTTGAAAAAAAAAGAGACAGAAAGCCTTCAAATTAGACAAAATGCTAAAAAATTTTAAAGATGATGAGAGGTGAAACTTCTAACAACAGTTTGGTTTTCTCAGCCCACATTACACGGTGATGGCAAAACATCAAACACTGTTGTTTTGCCAGCTCCAAAATTTCTGACAAAATTCCTCAGTTTTCCCAACTACTTGGGAATGCTTTTGCTCTTTTGCATTGCACCAAGGGCCACTACTGAGACAGCTTGGCAATGGACTCAGACAGCTGCTGTCCAAATGGCGCACATGTCCCTGGACTACTGAGAAAATTAGGGAACAAAGTCTCTGTTTCAGTCACACATCCTATTCCTGCCTCCTCCCCAGAGGGATAATAAAGTACCACAATAGAGCAGCACTTCTCTGGCAGCCTTGGGAGTTGACCTTTCTGCTGAGCCAAGCCAGATGGAACACGGACAACTCCACGCTGGAGCCAGCAGCGTGGCCCGGGCCGGATTTCACACAGACTGCTGAACTGGCAAGGCTACGCTTTGGACAAGACGCAGTGATTTCAATGAAGGGAGATTTATATGCTTCTCTACTCCTATATAATTGCAAATCTCAAATAAAACTGAGTATTTCAGCTTGCAGTAGGTATGTGAACACCATAAGCCTTTCAAACAATCACTCCTGAGGGCTCACCACGGTCCCCACTTCTGCAGTGCTCCAGATGCGACTGGCATTTCCTAGAAAAGCCCAACAAGTGAGAAAATTAAAATTCAATGGCCATGTACATATCACAGTAAAAGGCCATTCTCTGGAGCAGCCGTAGGGCTGCAGTTTTCTCACTCCCTTTTGTCCCCAGGAGGGCATCTCAGCAAGCTGACTCAGGCAGAGCTGGTGGCTCAGTGCCCAGCACCACGCTCAGGCAGTGAAAACATCCCAGCTATGATACCCACATGGCCCTAGGGCTGTCCTTAACAAGCTCTGTAATCCAGCTCCTGGGAGTCTGGCACACCCAGCAGAGCACCTCCAAGGCAAACAAGGTCATGGAGTAGGATTTCTAGGGGTACACTGAAAATGCTGAATTTTTTTGTTTTACTTTATACAAGAGGATAAACAAAATATTTTATTATAAAAGTAAACAAAGGTAGGCAACTTTCTGTTCACAATTATTTAACTTGCTTTTTCCAAATCTCATTCTGATTTATGAGAATATGTTGATTAAACGATGATCATTAGCTCTTAAGAATTATCATGCACCCAGTAATATATAAATCACATCAGGGCATTGTTTTATGATTTTATTTGTATCTTTCCATGAACCTCTAATACTTGTCTATATTAAATTATTTCTACTGATCAGTTGTCTGTACTTTTAATAGAAATTACAGATTCAAGAGTTACATGTGCCATTAAGAATTTTGGCCCAGAAGTATTAGATCCTGTGTATCTAAATTCAACTCACAAAATGAAAGCAATTTAAGTGTTGTTTTCATATGTGTTCATTACCTACCATACTACTGAAGTTCCTGGGAAATAACCATGCCAGGTAATTAGAAAATTAAATGGTGAGTTTGTAGGTATCTAATCAGCATAGATATGGAAACACAGACTTGGCACCAGCATTTGAAAACACTGGCAGGATTTCCTTTGGCATTCATTCATTTTGGATGCCTTTGTTTGGTCTGTACATGTAATTCCACTGTTCTGCTGGAGTGTGGGGAATTGGACAGGCAGTGCCAGTGGCTGCAGGATCACCAGGACAGTGCTTGGCTTGACCCAACAGGTCCTGCCCTGCCTGGCACACTCTGGGCAAGCTCCCTAAGAGCAGGCAGCAGGTCTGCAGAGGAAATGACCTAGGAAAGTCTCTTATCCTCAGGATGCGAACAGAAAACTCAGGTGTAAGCTCAAACTCACAAACACGCCTTCTGATCAAAACACATCAACATTAAGCCTGTGATACTGGTCTGGAAAGGATTCTGATTGCATTTTAGAGCACTTGCCAACAGATTTTACTTGGCTCAGAGATGAAGTCTCAGTTCCAAACGGAGAGAGACACAAGCAATTAAGTCTCTATCTTAACATTATCATCATGTACTTCACTTTGCTGCTTTCAAAATGACAAAGGTGACACATTGGTAAGCGACATTTTGTGCAGCTTATCTCTACAATTAATTTAAAATAAAATGTAGCTGAACGGGAATATTACAAGAAGAAGAAAATCAAGGAGCGATTGAACAATGGCATTCTTGGCAAGCCAGCAACTGTTCTTTACCAGCATGAACATTTAGTGGCAACTTGATGGCATTCCCAACAAAAGGAGGAGCACAGGCCTCCTCCAGGTGTGATGTGCAAGTGAAACAATAGACCTTTCCACCATGGGTTAGTCATACATGAGTTTCAAAGAATAAATATTTAAATTATGATTCCAAATTTATCCTAATAATTATTCCATGGAATTACACTTCTTACCTGCTTCTGATCAGAGAATTTGAGCAATTCAGCTTTTCTTTTCCCATTTGAATTAGGCTCCCCTTTCAGATTAACATTATTATTCATTTTATTAGTTTCTGGTTTTCCCTAAGTAAATATGTCATTTTTTCACTGAAACATTAACTTCATTAGTAAGTCCATACTTGCTCAAAAACTGCTTTAGACACATAAAAATATACACCTGGTGCTCATAATTAGCAATTATTAAAATAAATGGATCTAGAATAAGCACCATTACGTTATGAGGAAAGCTTGAATAGAAAGATTCTTACATTTCCTCCTCTACTCCATTACCAAGGATTCAAAATTATTAGCAGGAACAAAAATTGTTTTGGTGTAACTCTGCCTTTGGCAGAACATTCGTATTTTCACACCTAAACATTTTGCTTTGGAAGAATATTAAGTATCTTGCTAAATGAGGGATCTTAAATTTGTTTACACTTACTTATTTTTATCATCTTTAGTAAACATTTTCCTGATGGTGAAATTGTCAAACAGATTTTGTTCTCTTATTTTCATTTTTCATGCAATTAAAAAAAAACAAACCCTTCATGCACCTAAATGAAACACAGACAGAAATGGTCCCATATTTCCCAGTTGTAGATCACTTTTAATAGTTCTAAAGACAAACTTATTCTAATTTACAGGTTGAAATTTAAGTCACTACAGGGAAGCCACTTAGAAGTGCAACATACTCACATGCAGTATATGAAGTTGACATTGTCTTCCAAATTATATATTCCAAGTACATAAGGGCTGGACAGTCAGAACTGATGGCAACTGAATAGATTGCACTAATTTTATGCAGTAGACTCAGAGATTTCAAGGCCAAAAGTGCTTATTATGTACTTCTATCCTGAATTCTTTCAGAGCCCAGATTACAGGATTTTGACCTACAATTCTGGCACCAAGCCTGTAATTTCCTGTTGGGTTTTCCTTTATAAAGAGCATGTGAGCTTGCTTTAAACACTTTAGTGCAGAATCCACTATAGCTCTTGATATAATATTATGAGCTGACAAAGGAAAAAACAAATCCTACTAGGATGCCATTAACACTTTACTTAAAGACCTTTCACTATAATAATGCCGGGGGGGAATTAGCAATAAAAGAAATCCATTTAATTTTACAGTATAATGTGAAGCACACTAAGGAGATGCCAGAAATTGGAGCTCATTCTGCTCTGTTCTGTAGAGTGCCCACTTCAACTGTCTGAATCCAGTTTGAAACAATTCACTGTTAGGGTAAGAACATAAAATTATATCCAAACTTACCCAGCACACTGCAAACACACCTGTGGGGTCTGGCCCTACACTGCTGCTTAAGCACTTTGTCACTGGAGATCCCAGCACCACTCTTCACCTCTCTCCCCCTCACTCATTATAGGAAAGAGCCTCAGATGCTGCACAAAGGGAACACATTTCTGTTATATATCACACCTCTGAACGAGCACAGCATCTGTGCTTTCCAAAACAGCAAAGAGTTCAGAGAAACACAGTTTAAAAACCTCTGTAATCAGGTTTTCTCTAAAAACCCCTACCCAGCAATGACAACACAGACTGAGGTGTTCAGCTGGTGCTGCCCAGCTCAGAGCCAGGGTCTCCCAGCAAAGGGGGATCCTGCCAGGAGGGCTGCACCCCCCTGCAGGGACAGGCTGTGTCCTCCAGCACATCCTGCTGAGGGCACAGGGCCAGCCAGGCTGCGAGGGACAGCATGAAAACATTAACTGCCTACAAAAGAGATGAACGTTACAAATAAAAAATGCCCAGTGCTTCCTCATTACTTCATGTCTCCTACCAAAACTCCCTGCAGGAAACACTGTCAAGGCTTCTTCACCACTGTAGGTCAGACTTCAATATTTTGTGTTCTGGACCCTTGCCAAAGGCACAGACATGCACAATATGGAAAACAGGTTTTCATAACATGTTGGAAATTTCTTTAAGTAGAGACAAAAAAAAGGCAACATTAAGTGGCAAAGTTGCATCCAACTTCTCAACAACCTCTTTTAGCCCCACATATTTTCAGGAGCGGCACCTTTCAGAAAGGATCCATTTGTGACACTACTTAAGTTTTCAGGGACAAACCTGTTCTGAAAACTTGGAAGATGGTTCATTTTGAGTCTGAAAATACATTTTTTACTTGGGTCACTGGAAAACACAGGTTCTGTGATGCAGTGATCTATCCGAAGACCGACAACTCCATTTCTATTACAGAATTTAATTAAGACATGCATATAAATTCCTATACTCCATACAAAATCACACATACTCAATGTGCAGTTTCTGCAGTGGCGTTTTCCCTAAACACGAAACACAACAGGAAGTGACAACATTACTGTTTCTGTAACACTTACTTTCATCTTAGACAATAAAAAGAGCAGCACTGGATCAGCCTTCAACACACAGTCCTGAAGAGAGCACAGAGGCATTCCACCTTTTTTCTCCAAGAAAAGAACCCAGAATTGGGGCTTCCCAGGAAGGAAACTACTTCCTAGGAAGAAAATAGCTACTGCATTTGAAGATAGATGTCTCGTTTCAAGGAGATGCCAAGAACCCTTGGCCTGATACCAACGACTCCAAGAAAGACTTTTCACATTCCTTACTCAGTAGCAGACCAGAGGAAGAAAAGCTTCCAAGCTCCCTGGAGTGAAATATCAGCACTATGAGCCTGTGCAGTGATGAGGACATGCTTGGCATATTTGATTTTGGGAGAAGAGAAGAGAGGAGAGAGAAGTGCTTTAACTCCCATTAAAAAAAAAAAAAAAAAAAATTAGAAAATAAAATAGAGTAACTCTTGGCAGGAGCAGTTTACTTATTTCATATAGCAAGGAAAGGAGCTGAGAGAAAACTGTAACTTTAAAAACATTTGAAACTTATCACTGACGAAGTTTGGCACAGCTTGGATGTGGCGCTTGCTGCAGGACTTAATCACTGTTCTCCTTACCTCTAGGAGAAATATCAGGAGTATGCAACATATAAAGCAAAAAAATATATATTCATTTTCTGTAAATAAGCAATACCTACAGGAGTACCTATGAAACATAATTTTATTTTCAGCTATGAAAAGACAAAAAGCTGTCACTCATGCTGCTGCAGTCTTATAGCCAGTTAAACACTCTTCTAAAACACCACAAGGCAATGGAAATAAAACACAATGTAATAAACAATCTGCATCCCATTTTTTCTAATCTACTAGCTTTTTAGACAAAAAGCCCTTGAAATCTTTAATCACAGAGTTATTTCCAAGTTCTGGGTTTCTAAGTGCTACTCCTAACTAGTATCTGAGATTCTACTGCATTTATTTTTCACTTGTAAAACAGACAGCTGGTTATACACACAGCTGAGGGGGGATAAACAGTCCGATGCCAGCACACCCTAACATAGTTAAATGCTAAAGTGATGTAGCATCTAACTCTGTATGAGATTTATTTTTACATATTTCATCAGACAATTTTCATACACCATTATAAATGCAATAAAAAGTCCCACAAATATTTAGCAAATTGTAAATATTAGCTACATTGTGCAGACCACATCAGGATTTCTTATAACCTTGTATAATATAATCATCCTTTTTAAGAGCATACTCATCCTGTTGTGAAGTTCTACTACCTATCTGATAGGTGTCCATACGCTAAATTATTCAATATGTCCAATTAGCATCAATCACGTCATACAATGTGATTATGGATCACACACCAAGCGAATAGTATCAATTCCAGAATCTCACACACAGCTTATTTAAAAAAAAAAAATAAAGTTCACATAGCAAAAATGTGAAATAAACTCTTCTAAGTAGCAATCAACAAATGCAGTGCCTACTAAAATCCTGAGTGTCACGGAAAATAAAAAGAGGACAGAGCGATTTCCAGTACTGTGAGACCAAGCAGCAGCTGAGACGTGTGGGTGCACAGGGAGGGAGGAAGAGGTCGGTGGTTGCAGTGCTCCAGGCAAATGTGCATGGGAAGGGCTCATGTCTCAGACCAGATCTGAACCTGCTCCACTGGCACAGCACATCTTAATCTAGCTGATGAATTTAGATTTACTTGTGCACCAGAGATGCTGGCCAAACTAATATATAAATAACCTATATAACTGACAACATGTATCAGCAAGTGCAAAACTAGTGATTTTTTTCCCCTTTAAATAGGTTTTTCTTCCATGATTTTACTTTAATGAATGCTTTCCATAAATGTCAAATGAAGCATTTGAATAATAAGTCATTTTAGAGGAAATGTTAAAATATTTTAAAGCTTAATACATTGAGGTGACTTCTGACTGATAAGTCACAGAAGCAAAACCCTGAGAGCAAACCCCAACAGTGACAAGAGGTGTGCTTTCTACATCACTTACACTGTACCACATCCGGAGTGTTTTGCCTGTCACCCAGAGCAACTTCAGCTATAAAAAATCCTGCCCAGCTTTGTATCCTTTGAGTTAGAAAAGATGCTGAGCAGCTTGGGTACAGAACCAGTTCATAGTACTTTATTCTGGGATTGCTCGTGGTGCCACTGGCAGTGATGGAAGTGCATTCTGAAGTCTTCAGATTAGACAGGAGCAAAAATTGTGGTGGCCAGGAGAATTCCAACCAGTCATATTTTCCATTTGGACAGCAAGTAAGATGGACAGTATTTCTAGTTCAATTATTACAATAGGTGTATTTAAGTCCCTGCATCCTTACATAGGTAACATACTGTAACAAAGATTGAACTGATGCATGCAAAATATTTGAGCTCAGATAGGCAGCTGTGGGAGTCACTCCTGCCCAGGGAAGGGGCACTAGAAAAGGGATTCTGCATTATATTTCATGGGAGAAGTTCTTGTCAATTCTAGAGGAATGCATAGAAAAATACATTTCTAGTTTTCCTGCTGCGTTTTTGCTGTAAGAGATGCCCTTTCCAATAGCCCTAGGTTGCATCAACCAGCGAGATAAAGCATTTATTATTTATCAGTCTAACCCTTGGATTACTTTTTGGTTTTTTTTTCCTTTTCATTTTTGGTTTTTTTTCCACCAGGCTTAACTGTGTTTACATCCATTTTTTTCCAGCTGAACTGAAGGCTGGAAGATAAATGGGTAACACTTTACGGGGTCGGTTACCTGATGACAGTTCCAGAGCAACTCAGACAGTCAGAGACCAGAGACAATGACACTGAAGACTAAAGGGCATGTTAAAGTCACCAAACCTGACCTCTTGCACATCACACTGGAAAACTAAACTCTCAAAAAGACAGAAATTCTTCTAAGAAGGCAGAAGCAAGAAAACATAAATATGCCAAACAGAGCATAACTTAAAAGAACATGTTTAACACCAATAAAAGGTCCATGAGTCTATACCCCAGTACCTCATTAATAACACAAAGGTATTTGTAGACTTATTTTTCTCTAGAGAATATCATCTGAACTCATTAAACATGACACAAGAACCAATAAATAAAAATTTTAATCAAGGTTGGCTAGATACAGCAGTAAAGAAGAATCTAATTTTTTCGTTTCTCCCTAAAGCTTATAGCTAGAAGGAAATTAGCTGCAATCAGATGGGGGGAAACAAACCACACACAACCACACAAAACCCCCAACCAAAATCAACAACAAAGCCCAAAACACACAACTAAAACCAAAATCCAGTTTTCTGATATTCCACATTCAAGTAAAGACCTGGTAGCTGTTATCAGTCATATTATACAGGGAAGGACACTCAGTGCACAAAATGCATTTCCAAATGCAGTTCATCTTGGTGGGAAGTATCCTCTACAAGAAGCAATAGATAAAGTCTTAACTGACATGAAGATAGAAAAGATGTGTGGACTATGCTGCAGAAGATAATTGGCATTGCTTGTGGCAGAACCAGAATGAATATTTATGATCTAGATCAAAAAAATTTTTAAAATTGTTATTTACTTATACAGACAACACACCAAAATTCTTGCAGGTTGTAAAATTCACCAGTGAATTCCTTAAATTAATCTTTCCCCCTCACAGGAAATGACTAACACTAAGAAAGACTATTTTCATTACGGAAGACTCGAGAGATTATTTCAGCTCACCAGCTGGTGATTCCTGCACCACAGAGAGAGACGTACAAACCCAAAATATTGCCATGAAATGTAACAGTTATATTTTGCATTCAGACATTAAGAACTATTGCTGTTCGTGAAGGACCCGTGCAGGTAATGTTTGAGTGTTACAGGAAATTCACGGGCAGCAAATAAAAGGCACTGAAGTAAAAGTCATTTCCCTGAATTTCAAAAGCAAATTCATACTTACAGACAAACATTTCCCGGTCGTTTCAAATCTACAGCAGACAAAATGAGCTGACAAACCTCCCTTCCTCACCCTGCTGTTTTTCAATAGATGGAGCAGATACCTGAGTGGCTGCTCCAGACATTCATCAGGAGTGATCCTGGAACAGAGCTCAGGGAACGTCCGGCAGAGACGGAGGTGTGGGAGCCCGCAAGCACAATCAGGGGCTTTGTCGTGAGCCCACTGCACGGGCTGGCTGCACAAGGACAGCAGCTCTACGTGGAGCATGAACAAGCAGCGGGGAGCAGAGCTTTCCCTCAAACCATGGAGCAGCCACTCTGACAGAAATAAGGTGACAAATGACAGGAAGGGAAATCTTCGTGATTTCTGTGCCACTCCGGCTACAAAATGCAAGTGTGAATTTCCTGCAGAAGCAACAGCACATCAATGGTGTGACTTTCACCACTGGCTTTTTGTAACCTTGCAAGGACTTTAACCTCATTATATTCTAGGTGCTACATGTAGTACCTCCACTGTAATTTTGCCTTTT
This sequence comes from Picathartes gymnocephalus, assembly GCA_013390045.1. NCBI lineage: Eukaryota > Metazoa > Chordata > Aves > Passeriformes > Picathartidae > Picathartes > Picathartes gymnocephalus. The sequence goes on from WEKY01044824.1 coordinate 117,234, forward strand.
AAAGCTACATACTAATTAATTTAATACTGTGTGTAGCACCACCAGGCAGACTTCCCATTAAATAAGGCCATATGGAGGGTTTTAATAAGTCTTTATCACTTGGCGTCCAGTTCATAATTGTGAATAGTATTTCTTAGCACAGATTACCCCAGTATTGATGTAAGGTAGTAGTACAGGCTATAATTATTTAAGTAAAAGACATGGGGCTTTGAGATTAAACTGGCTTTGAGACAAAATACTACATCCAGCTTAACTAAGCACCCACATCAACGACACCTGCAGGGAACAGTGGCAGGCCAAGAGAAAACGAGTGCTTACAGCTTAAAATTCAGCTTCACAATTCTAAAATATCTGAATCCCTCCAGTGATACAGAGGATTGAGTTCTACTCTCTGCAGATTGCATTCGGATACTGCCTATCAGTCATGTGCTAGCCTGTGATATTTCCTTTAATGGGAAAATGTACATTTTATAGCATATATAGCTGATATAACATCAGCACTTCTTCCACAAATTTGAAATACAGTGATCTTAACACTGAACATAACAGAAGCAGAACCACTATAAAGTACATTAAACTCCAGTTTTTATTTTAATGATGCCCTATTTTTAATGATTTTTTTTTTAACAGAGAGAGGAGACACCTGACTTTTCCCAAGACATGTTGGGATGACTGAAGATTCCTGCACCTTCAACTTCTATCAATATTGTCTGATATTGCAGAAAGGTTGCAGAGAGAGGTCTGAAAAAGCCGGGCAAAAGAAGAGGCATATAGTAAATTTCACAGATCTACAGTTAGAAGTTTTCATTAATTCCTCCAAAGGATTACTTTTTAGTTCTAAAAGAGACGTTACCTCAGTGGCAGAAGCTAGAGGCACTGGGTGAACCACAATAAGAGTTTGATCATTAGGAGAGTAAGAATTTTGGAGAAAGGCAAGATGAAAATAAAATCACTTAAACCATCTTTTGAAAACAGAGCTCAAGCTGTGTGCTTCAGCTGGAAATGTTTTACCACTATGCCTTTTGACATAACAACACTGTCACTCAAGTAAGCACAAAATCAGGTTCAAATAATCTCACTGGCAACTGCTTTAAGGCAAGTTGTAGGAAGCAGGATCTGACTGACCTTACAGATAACCTGTCCCTGTCTTAACCTTTGTGTGGGTTGGTCCTAACTTTCAGACTGATTGAACTGAAAAGACTGAAAAGAGGTTTGCCACATCTCTTAAAAAATATCAGAAACACTACAGGATAGAAAAGAACTTTGTCTTCCTTCCTGTTCCATGAATTGTTCCTAAAACACATCGTGAATCAGATCTTTACATTCATTCAAAATAACTAAAAGCCTCATTTACCTCAAATAAAGTTTCCCCATTTGACAAAAATCCCTAAGCATCTCGGTATTTGAGCTGACCCACAATCAGCATTTTTACATAAATGCACATACTTCCCTCCTTCTTCAGTTCAGCTGCTATAGTAAAACATTCAGTTGGTTTTTTAGCTGAAAATGAGCAAGCTTCTTACTGATACCAGAAAGGACAAAACATAATCACTTCAGCACCCACAGCAGCCAAACCTTGCTTTAACTGCATGCAACTCTTGAAAAAGAACTGAGAACTGCTATTAAGCCTCGGATCAATCAGCCCTGTGAAAGGAAAGGCTTCCAGACAGACTCCAGTCACACAGGTGCTGGAGCAATCCTACTCCTCCCTCTAATTGTTTCAATTTTATTGAAGATGAAAAAGTAACTCAGAGAGATGGCAACTCCATGCATACAGTGAATGCAGAAATACAATTTATATTCTTCTTTGGAGATGCCCTAAAAAAAAATCCTATAATGAAACCTAATATTAGTTTTAGGATAAAATCAGTGTATTTCCGTATTTAAGTACATATGGTGTTGCATATACACTTGATACTAAGAAATCTCTTTTAGAGGTAGTTATATAGGTGTAAAGATTCCCTTTCTAATTTGGATGATTAAAAGCCTCTTGCTTCAGTGATATGTCCCTCACAAGCCTATGTATAAACAACTGGGCAAGCAGCAGAGAACTAAGAGCCACTCTTTTCTCACTACTGTTGAAGGTTCTCAGGGGAGTAGAAACAATTAAAACTATCAGTAGAAATTAATTACAGCTTGTATTTTTTTTTCATGCTCTCCCTAGGGATGCAATGGTCTGCAGGTCACTTGTACTCTCTTCTTCCTTTATAGATAAATCAAATAGATTGATTTGTCTTGATATGGGGTGGAAAAGTCTTAAGCACAAAGTAGAGAAAGTTTCCCAGTAGAAGAATCAATTTTATTCATCAGTTAAATTTTTCTTTACAAATGTATCATTTCCAGCAGCAAGAAGTCAGATTGAATACAAAAGTTATATGACCTGTGCTACAAACAGGTAAATCATCTGACTACCACCAACAGATCTTGTTTTTTGTATCCTTTTTATTAAATGTATATTTGAAAGAGCAGTATTCCTGAGAAATCTCTCTTACCACCAAAGATTTTATAAGTAAAGTAAAGAAACACTGTATAATTTTATCTGCTGGGCTGTGTATTTTTCACAGGATGAGCTGTTCTGGAATTAGACTGCCTGTAAGTACCATCTAAGTGTTTTTTCAGTGTGCTTCTTTGTCATATACACCACATATCCGTGAGCAAGACTTGGGATATCATTGTGGTCTGTAGCTCCTCTGCCTCTCATGGCAAGTAGCAGCCATAACTCTTCTTTGATCAGGTGGAAGAGGAGGACCCCTTCTCTAAATTGAGAGATTTTGATATTTCTAGCATTTATCTTCTTTTCCTTAAATCGAGCTAGGATTCCTTTTTTTTTTTTTCCCTCGTTTTACCTCATTTCCTTTAGAAGAGGATTTATGAGGAAAAGCCCCACTGCTCACCATGACACCACATCAAGCACCAAGTGTTTGCATTGGAGTTCCAAAGCAACTCATGTTTTTTTTCCTTTTATTCCTACAGCAATGATACTTTGAAACTGTTAAAGATTTTAAATTCCCAAGAATAGTATTAGAAGTTCACATCGGAATGTTACCAAACCAGCATTAGCTGGTGCATCTCCAGATGTTAAGAGTGTAAATATTCACATGTAGGAAAACAAATTTCTGATTACATTAAGCAGTATTTTTAATAAAATCTCCTGACAAATAAGTAAACTTTAGAACACTTTAGGTTGTGAGAGCTGCTGAGCAAACGTCAGGAGTAGGTAAAGATTGTCCTATCCGTGGATTCAGTTATTGGGGTGCCTCAGCTTCCAGTGTCTGCAAATACAGGACAAAGTAAATGATCAAGCAGAAACTATAACACCCCTCCTCTTCCTTCACCACACCACTCTGCCCCTTTCCATACCTCCCGATGTGCAAAAAAAGCAAACATAAAAATGTAACTTTACTAATCTGTGCTTCCTTACAAAGCACTGAAAAAACTTCTACCTCTTATAAGTAGAATGAAATCCACAGAAACATCCTGAAAGTTATAAAATACAATTCAGTGATCTGCGAAGACAAAAAGAAGTCTGTTAAATAAAGCTTCATGAATGATTCACAAGGCCCAGAACTCCTTCTATTTCCAGCAGTGATCTCAGGCCAGTTTAATATTTCTGGGTAAATAATTCATGTTACTTTTGTTTCTAGCAGTAATGCATTCTCAAAAATGCTGGCTGCACAGTAGGCTCTGCTTTTTCCCTGGATTTTCAGGCTGTGCTGTCTGAAAGTACATCACTTAATTCCACTTCCAGGAGTGATCATCACCTGGTTTTGAGTATGAACAAAGAAGAATGAATAATGACCAATGTCTCAGGCATAGCTTCAGCTGTGATATATTGAAATGACCATGAATATGGAAAAATAAAGTTGGTATCTGTACATTAGATACAGAATCACCACAAATGATGGAGTATCTCTGAGAGCAGGCAGAAAGTGAGAACTGAATGCTCAGTGTTTCCAAGGACAGCCCCATGATAATGTGGAAAGGCACAGAAAGATTTGAATGGACATTTGAGTTAAGAATGGTCTCCTAAACCAGACTTAGCTCTTACACTTTGCAAGGATAAAGTCTGCAAGCACCAATGCTCCTTGTCTCAAAAACTGTCCTTATATATGCCACTTTCTGACTTGCTACAGGGAAGGCAATTATGTTACAGAGATTATTATTTAGCAGGTTTTTGCTATCATACTGAAAAAGACCTTCCTATATACGACAATATAGTGCTGCTGTATCCTACAGCACACTACAGCTGTCACGGAGCTGTAAATGTTACAAGCTTACTGCTATTAAAACAGCCAATTTTGGGACATTAAAAAGGTAACATCGCTTTACGGGTGGATTCCTAAGAACAATTATCCTCCACAGCTTCAGCTACCAGAACAAGCAGAGAATAATACATTTCCTGAGCTATCTGCAGAATTATCCTTACCTCCCAAAAAACGGTGGGAGACTTGAAACCTCAGGGTCTCATAATGTGGGCCATGGTGGCTACCAGCGCTCAGCCCGATCACCGCGGTGATTTACGCCGGTGCTGCAGCTCCGAGGCCAAGGAACCATGGTGGTTCTTGCAATATTCCAGACAGAGCACAGCAGCAGCTGCTCACAATAACTACTCTTGTTATGTTTCTCCCTACCAGCTTTATGTCACTAAACCAAGATGCACGGCCATTATGATCCATCCATGATAATGCCTGCTGAACTACAATGCACTTGGATAAAGCAGCTATTATGTCACTCCAACGTGCATGAAATCACAAACTGGGAGGGAATACAGCTCTTCTGAACACAGCTGAAATCCTATTCACTCTGATCAATAGGAATAAGTGGGCTGAGATCAATTACACCACACACAGTACCAAGCAGTGATATTGTCGGGATCAAGAGCACATAGAAACAGGAAAGCTCAAGGTGTGAGCACAAGGAGGGTTAAGTTTTATGATTCAGTATACAGTGGAAGCAGAGACAAAGAAAAATGTAATTTTCAATAATATCTAATGCATACGTGCAGATGGGAATACCTCCTACACATTATCTGTTTATTCATATTGGTGATCTGCTTAAAGAACAGTCTATTAATCACATATTTTATTGCCGTCAGCTTTGATTGCAAAATTGTCATGAATAATAAATAATTTCCTGTATCCTCTCCAGAGGCTCAAGAAAAAGTACAGTCCTTTCATCCCCACATGTATGTATACCTCTTTCAATTTAAGTTCCCCCTCAAATGATGTATTACAAGCTTGAAAAGGGGAAAGGCATGAATTATCAGGGTACGCTTCACTCCTAAGTATCAATCACTTAGTCCCTCACTAGCAGTGAAATCTACTTTATCATCACTAGTGGGATACTCTTCGATTCTGACAGAAGCCATTGAGACAGACTTTTAACAGCAACCAACAGAAGAACAAAGCAGAGTTTTCAGCAATTCCAATTGGTTTCAATGCCATGGTAATTTCACCTAATCAACAAAGATTGATTCAAGTTGGAGCTCTAGATAGTTATTGATTTGAGTTTGAATTCTTTAAAAAGGAAGAGCCAACATCTTTGCTTCCAAATATTTCTGCAACTGTCACGTTTGAAGCTCTAGATTTTGCAATATTTAAAAGTTTATGACAATCTAAGATGATGATCTGATGTTATTAGCTCCGCTGACATTTAAGAACTTTTCCAATGATAGTTAAAAAAAAAAAATCCCTCTCTGCCAGCTTAAAGGTACAAAGATAAAAATAAATAACACAATTACACCAATAATATAATTCAGTATAATGCTATCATTAACTTAATTGACACTATGCAAATTTACATTAGCTCTGGATGTGCCTTTTATTTATAGGGGTTTTATTTCTAAAGATACAAACAGTAACCATGACAGATCAAATGCTGCAATTTGAGTGTGTTTAATCTACCAATTAAAGTTCCAAGATGTACTTTAAAAAAAGAACCTGGTGAAAAATTGCCAGTACTTTCTTTGGAAATACAGGTGATGTTTACCTGTGTGCTGGGTGCTGGCAAAAAGGCTATACAGGATTTATAAGGATATTTTAAATATATTTTAAGCAGCACTTCTGTTGTCTGCCTTATTCCTGTAAAAGTGAATTTCACTCTTTAGAACAAAATCTTTTCTAAATACTGGTGCTAATTTCTCATGTTTATGTCTCAGCTTGCACATATCTTTAGTCACTTGTCTTTGTCGCTTGTTCTGTCCTTCCAAGAGGCAAACTTATACAACCCTGTCATTTCAGTGTGCAACACCACAGGCGAGGGAGGCGTCTGCAACTGGGAGGTTTCCAATAATCAGATTTCAGCCCAGTCTCCATACATTGCAGACTGGTATGAGAAAATAATTCCAACTTAAGGTAACTGATTATACCAACTGTAGGAATTCTCAATCTCTGTTAGATGTCCACATTCATCTTTAAATCCCAGCACTAAAGTCAGTCTGAAGAAAGATTTTCACATGCCAGCACCACACCAGAGTGTACTGCGTATGGAAGTATCTTGAGGTTTTTTCTAGTTTCTTTGGAAACCTGCGGATTCAATAGAGTATGGCTGACCCGTGCTGTGTTTCCAGCTCTCAGACAATGCTCCAGCTCTGTGGTGAACTAATCAAACTCAAACTCCCATGAGGAGCAACAAAATCTGAAAACATGCAAGATGAAAAGGTGCTTTCCCTCAGAAGAATTAGGAGCAATGCCATGATATTTCAGCCAAGTAGCCATAAGAATTCCAGTGTGTCCCTTGGCATGTGACCACACTTTTTCTGTGGTTTGACTCTGACCACAGGCACCTTTAGACTGGCTACTGATTATCCCGTCAATACTCCAGCACAGAAATATACAGACTGGGCCTAAACAGAAACATTCTGCACAGCTGTTATGATTTTATTAAAAACAGGGGAAATAAAACCTGTTCTGGGAACACGAAAGATAGAAAGAAATATTTCAAAGTGAGGTTTTAGGTTTTTTTCCCCCTAGATGTCAAACTGTACTTTCAGCTCTCTGAGAAGATGTAATAGGATAAAAGCAAGTCTGACAGGTATTCAACAACCCAGGTCTTTCAGTAACAAAAAAACAAGCTGCAGTTTTCTGTGCGCACTGTGAAGAGTAGCCAAGTCTTAGAGGAACAAAAAACAATTCAATTGTTCCTTGTCTTAGAAAAAAAGTTCACAGATATGAAGAACCTGAATAAAGACAAGGTACAAGTTTCTTCTCCTCATTCTCCTTCATTCATTCAGCAGGAGTCTTCAGAGAAGACATTTACTGCAGAAGCCTCGCGCACTGTGGGCACAGTAAACAGGAACTGAAGGGGATGGATTCTGACAGCCACAAAATGCACCTTGACACATTAACATCCTGATTAACCCATGATTTCTTTAGTGAATCTGAATTTATAATCAGCACATAAATTATAACAATAACGCCAATATAATGCATATGCATTTACTTTTGGTTTGGTTTGGCTTGGGTTTTGGGGGTTTTTTGTGTTTTTCTGAAAGAACACTAAGTCTGTGGCAGGTCACTTGGCTAGGCTGTGCTCCTGAACCCTGGCCTTTCACCACGCTGAGCTATTGGCAACATTACCTGAATGAACCTTACACTTTCAGTAACTTGTACAAAAGTCATCTATCACTTCAATGTGCTCTGCACTTAGGTAGAGAGATGCCAATCATTCTGAGACATTTTCTCTAGGAGAATAGTATTCAGAATTATTTAGTTGTCAAAATGTGACACAATAACACAATAAAAAAGGCTTCACTTGGTGGTGGATACCAATAAATTTTCAGAAGAGTATAATCAACTTCTTTTGGGTCATCAGAATGAAGAACTTAGCCTTCAGTCTTCCAAATAAATGTGTTCAATTCCTTAGGACCTGAAGCAAAAACTGTGATCCTTAAAGCCCCCAATTACTTCCTTAGCATTGGGAGTCCTAAATGGCAAATGAATTTTCTTTTTTATGTCACCTTTTTCGAGGTGCTACAACTTCTGTACATTCATTACACAAGCAGAGATGAACAATTATGTCTACCTGCATTCAAGGCCCAGTCCAGATCAATACATTATCTGTCCCACAGCTGAAGTCCTCTGTATTTCTCAATCCAAGCATTTGAAAACAGACAGAAAATGGACAGGGACCCTCCCAAACCGAGTAGAAGATGCTTTTGTTCACAGTCAGTTTGGCAGAAAATCTTCTTATATAGTAACTGAATAATATTCAGTCAGGATACAGAAAAAAACCCTTTTTTAAATCCATTTTCTCCTTACAGATTTTATCTTTCATTACCTATCTCCCTTCAAAAATGCTTCCAAAGCTGGGGACCTCTGAACTGGAAACAGTGTTCCTGTACTGAACCTCTCAATTCCACATCCTGAGCTGGAAATCATCTCTCTGCTTCTACCCCTGCTTAACAGTTGCAGGAGCTGTGGGCTGGTACCACTTCCCTGAGCTGTTTTTTTTTGCCAGAACATTGCACTAGAAACTCACATGTGCTTGCTCATCATTACAGGTGAACCTTTGTCAGAGTCACTGGTTTGTAAGATACAATAGAGCAGTATGACTGCAGCACAAACATTTACTTCCTAGGACTATAGCTGTTAGTTTAAAAAAAAATACAGAACAATCTTGGAGTGCATATATTGTTTCTCTATATGGCATAGCTATACAGATTATTTTTACTCTCATGAGGATCTTAGCATCATTTATAGGTAATTTTAGCAGCAGAGATTCTTTTAGCTCACTAATGAACAAACTGGGTAGTGTGGAACCCACAGGTCCCCCATGGGGAGCCCCATTCAAACCATTCTCATGACATTTTAACCTCCCACAGACAGGTACATTTTAAGGTCTGTCAATCAGCCAGTTATTAATCCATTTAAAATGCACTCTGCTGCTATTCTGTTTAATGTGAGAGGTGAAGTAATTTTCTCAATTCTAAATGACAATATCTCACTGAAAAGTAGTCATGGGCTCAAGCGTTCCATTTACATCTGCCTTTCCTACTACAGAACAGATAAGCACCCAGAACTAGATAGAATTTAAGTATTTAAAAACATTAACTCTTAGAGACAACAAATCTTTAAAGCTAATCAAAGCCTATGTTTGAGCCTCTGAGCACTGAAGTCTAAGAACCACAGCCAAAATCCTCTATGTCAAGTACAGGTTACAGAAATGGGTGAAACAAAACAAGAGAGGATGGTTGGAAAAGCTCTTTGAAATGAAAAATAACACTGTATGGCTGAATGGCTGCCCAGAATTAGAAATCCTTGACAGAAAGAGAAGAAACTGTGCTGCTAGAGGCTTCAATAGAACATGAAATAGTGACCGCTCAAAACCTCAACCAACAGAGGGGCAGCCTGATTTCCTCCTGAGCTCTCAGAGCTCCCTGTGCTCCACCTCATCAAGGATTTTATGTGGGGACTGGGAAGGCAATGCTTGGAGTTTCTGTACACTTAAAAACAAATCAACCATAAAATATGCCTCCAAATACATAAAAGAAAATTGGCCTCCACAATCACTATTAAATATACAATATAGGCAAACTTCTGACTGCGTTAAGATTTCAGTTCTTTCAAAAAACAAACACTCACTTGCAATTGCAACTGCATTTCTGTGGGAAATTCCACAAGACACTCCTGACAGAAAGAGCTGATTTCATACCTGAGAATTCATAACTAATTTAAATTTCAATGAAGCAAGTCCACACCTGTCTGCACACTTTGTTCCTCCAAATCTATCAAATTTTCAGTACCAAGGCAGTGAATCTTTCAAAGGGGGGAAAAAAAAAAACAAACAACAAAACAAAACAAAGACCCCCAAAACCAAAAACTACCAAACAATTAAATATTTTAGGAGTACCTGCCATTGAATTTTGTATTAGAAGCTGGTTGATATGCTCTATGCTAGAATAGATTTACTGGCATAACAAACATACTACAATAAAATTTTAAAAAGCCAGTATCATATAACAAACATTTTTACCATTCCATCAGCCTAATATTCACTGTGTTCCAAACTGACATGGCACTGACCAACATCTATCCACGAAAGAAAAAGAGCTTCTGCATTTCAGTCTCTAATACAATATTCATCAACCAAGTATCAAAATACTGTTTTTTCAAGATAAATGGATCCATTTTGGCTGGTAACTGTCTTTCATCAAATAACAAATGTAATTTGGGTTTGTGCAGCTTTTTGAGGCAACAAAGCAGAGGAGCTGATCTGCTGTATTGTTTTTAATCCCACACTATTTGCAAATATGAGATTACAATGATAAACACTGAGCAGTCAGCTGTTTCTAATAATTCCCTGGACAACATTTGCTATGCATGTCCCCCTCCAGAATACACACAGACAGATGTATTCCAGTGACTAAAAGTTTTACTTTAAATGTAGATTTTAAATGTTGGGTCAGTGCAGAACTCTTGAAGTGACATAAGCTCAGTCAAGTGCACTGTAAAGGAAGGAGCTGCAGAAACCATGCTCATATGCCAAGAGCACATCAAATGAACCATCACCATGTGGCCCAGGATCTTCACAATTTCTACAAACGCACAGAATAAAAAAAAAAATCTCCTCAGGATCACAAAACAAACAGAAAAGACAGCAAGGAAGAAAGGGAGGTCTCAGAGTTAAATCCCCAGAACCCAGGAGTTGCCAAAAAGATATAAAACACCTTCATCATTTTAGAAATCTCTATTTCTCAATTTGTTTGCCTGCTTTTTACATGTGACCTGCAGTTAAACCTGATGAGAGTCCTGATCCAAAGCAAACAGTACTACATTAAAGGAATTCAATGTAAACCTCTGGGGAGTTTGCTCCCCAAGAATACCAAGAATCTCAAACTGGTTTTGATTGCAGAAATCCCTCTTTGTGCAAGTAATACCACTGAACTCAGTGTTTCTTTGTAATGATCCTTCATGTAATGGTTACTCAAAATCAAGGTGTAATCCTCTGCACACTGTAACACAAAATCAGTTCAGAGAACTCAGTCTAAAATACCACAATATCCCTGGTGGAAGAGCTTTCAAGCTAATGCTGAACATGTCATGGCGTCTTGTAACATGCTCCTCTAAATGAAAAAAAAAAAAACAAAAACAAATCTCTCTTACTAGCTAATTACTCCTCTGCAGAGAGCAACTGAAAGCTGTATGCATGTTAAGAAGAGCTGTAGCCCAGCAGAAGTTATCTGTAGGGAGGAAGAGTGCTGGAGATCTGAGAAAACCCCAGAGATCCACATAACTGAGAAGCCCCAGATTGTCCCTATACCTTCACAGAGTGAGGCTGAAGCAGGTCACAGAGCCCCACCCCCCACAGGAATATCTGACAAGTGATCTTCAATGTGGAAACATCTGGAAATTCCTGGTATAACAAAATGGTCCTTTCCAACTGCATTTCTATTACGATGTTGAGTGTTCATAAAGGCTGTAATGTTTCATCGAAATTGCCTCACAAATATCAATATGGTGATTCACATGACAAGTTACGCTTCTGTGCTTAAGAGTGTGCAAGCCTAAGCCTTTGGTCCAGATGTTTGCAAAGTGTTGGATTAGAATGGCCACAAATTTGTTCACAGGTGTTTTGCAAAGTGTAATATACACTATTATTCATCAAGAGTAACTCCACTAAAATCAAAGACAGACAGGGCAAGAGCTGGTAGGAGTGAATACAAATCAAGCTGCAGAAGTCTTGCTTTGCTCTATCTCATCTACTGTCCCTAGTGGTATAAAGAAATACTAATTATACACAAGCAAAAGATTTTACTATGACCTTGAAATCACTTAACTAATATCAAATTAATTTCTGATACCTAGGAAAAATATTACAGAGTTCTGTTCACAAAATGATTATTAATAAGCTTTGTTATGTGGGTCAGACACCTAGTTCTTAAATAGTGGCGTTTTAGTTAACAGAAGAGAAAGGAAAGTCACTGGAGTTTTTGGGACTACCCTTTAACCCTGTCAACTAAAGGAAGAACAGAGGATGACATTAAATTGAAAGGCTTTGATATTTTAGACTTATCTTAGACTGTGTTTTACACAACTCACTTCTCTTGTAAAGGTGCGTACAGACCTGACTGAGACATGATGAAGAAAGAAAACTGACAGTGCAGTGACCCCTGTGGTCAGAGCCAAGGCTAATAGTTCTGGGAATTGATCTTTGATTAACTTCCTCCTCTTTGCTTTTTTGAGCCTTTGAAATCTGTGACAAAGTTCTCTGTGCTAACTCCCGTGCCACTAGTTCTATACATACATGATGCTTTTTCAAAAGCAGCTTTGCAACAAATCCCCATAAAGAGTGAAGTCCCAGTTTCTCAAGTCTCAGCTCTCTGCTGTCTTATCATAGCTGCAATGTGCCACTGAGACAAGATCAGAGAGAAAAGCAGGCAGCCATGCTGTCTGTGCATGTGAACCAGGAGCATTATCCTGGCTGGACAGGTTTTTTTTTTCCTACAGGGACAGGGGACAGAAAAGCAATGTGGTCTACCTGGCACTTCTGGTGTACTTGTCCCTTAGCTGAGGCAGGAGGGAGAGCAGGGTGTATTAAGCCATGTACCACATTTTTGCTTTTCATGGTTTAGGAGAATGAGGCAATTCAAGGGGTTCATTACCCCTGGGCAAAGATACAAGTCTGGAACATAAAACACTGTGGTACAGTTCCTACACTTATGTAGAGGTCTCACTTGATGGCAGACTTATCACTCTTATTCTGACTCATTTCTTCAGCTATTAGAACAGGAAAATAGCATTTTAATTCCTGCATAGGTAAATATGATCACATCTGTAAGGCAATCCAGTAATATGACAAAGGAGTTTACAGGAAAACACAAAGATAATAACATCCAAAAGCTGGTCTCTCCATCCTGTTCTTTGACTGCACAGATGTGACAACAGAACATCTGCATGATGGGACTGATCACAACAGCCATGACAACCCCAAATAGCAAGGAACAGTATTTTTAAAATTTAGTGTGGTTTTAAGAGTCCAAAAATAATCACTGCCACTGCAACTTGCCCTCTGCAGTCTTTGAGTTAGTATGCAAATTATTTTTATCAAATGAGTTCAAATAAGTGAAAAATGTGAGCATTTGTTGCGTGACTACTATAAATTCGCAGCATCTATTTTTAATAAGGATTTTTTAGTAAGCAGCTTACCATGCACGCAATGATTTCTTGCAGCTTATACAAAATCATGATATTTAAAAATTAAAACAGACAGGCAGAAAGATTCCAGCCATTCCAAATTCCCTCCTACAGGAGATTGTTCCAAAAACCGAAGAATAAATGTTCACCCCACGCCCCCCTTGGTGTACAACGACAACCACTGTCCTAGAGCTGTGAAAAAAACCCAAAAACCCCACCTCAACAGTAATTACATTGACATTTGAGTCCAGTATTTTTCTTACTTTCTATTTGAGTCTAGAATTTCTGGAAGACTCATTCTGTTTATCACATCCCAAGAAGCTCATGTGCATATTTTTGCCAAAGTGCAGGAAGAACTCCCCTGATATTAAATGATCAGCAGCTGACTGGCACATTCATCCATCAATATCAACAATGGCCCTTGGTTATTGGGTTTTTTGGGCCACAGAAACCTTTAAGCCCATGCTCTCCATGTGTCATTAACTGCTGATGTAACACAGCACTAACCGTCAGATGATGCACCTAAAAGCATTAAAAAATTCTCATATAAAGTATTTTAATACCCACAACTCCACAAAATTAACTGAGAAAAAATAAAGGAAGAATTTTATTCACGAAATCATTTCAACAAATCTACTTAACTCATCAAATTTAAAATGGCTAGGAGGAGAAATGCAAGTGTGATGACTTTTAAGTCACATTTCACATTCTGATCAGTGTTCTTTGTTTAGGCCTTTGTGTATACAAATCACTTTGTTCTTTCCTGTTCTTTATCACCCACCGTCCTTTCTTCTGCACACAATTAGCTTCTAAATTTTGAGCCATTTAAGTCATCTCTAACCTTTACAGCATTTTTCTTCTGATGGATGTATTCTTATGAAATGAAAATTGTTCTGTAATAGTAGAGATTTTTCAATAAAGTAGTGCTCACTATGCAGTAGGAAAATGCTAATCACATGAACAGTTTTTCATTGCATTTATGCAGCATAATATTTAATAATGTGGGTTTATCACAGCATTTCACTAAATGGTGTAAAATTCACTACTGCAATGTAGAACTCATTCACTCAGTTGTTCATGAGCTGTTCTCTCTCCTCAACAGCCTTGCATCCTAACTTTTAAACTACAGGAAGAGAAAATGTTATGACTTATAAACTGGGAAGCTGTTTTGTAGGGCTTTATAGGTCTTGTTAGTGAAGGGCTCCAAGCATGGTTTTTAATTTTTTTTTTTCCCCTTACTTCTCTTGGGGTTGTTATTTTGAGGGTTTTTAAAATTAGTTTAAATCCCTTGTACTACAGAAGACTGGGCAAGAAAAATAAAGTAAAATAAAGACCCGTTTGTAGTAGTGTATTTCCCTGAAGCAACAAAGAGAAATAAAAGGTGAAGGTGTAAAACTGGCATGCCCTGAAACCAAAAGTGACCATTCCCAAGGGGACCCTCCTGCTCCCTGAACTGCAGACAGGCACAGCTGGGCAGAGCGGCAGGGCAGAGCTGCCCTCTGAACACACACAGCTGCCCTCTGAACACACACAGCTTCTCTCCACTCTTGGAACAAGCTGCAGCAGTGCAAGCTGAGCTCTGTGCACGGGCCAGAGCACGGAACTCCTCAGCCTGCTCGGCCCCGGAGCCCGGCCGGCAAACCCCGGCCGGCAAAGCCCGACCCCGCAGCCCGGCCCCGGAGCCCGGCCGGCAAAGCCCGGCCCCGGAGCCCGGCCCGCAAAGCCCGGCCCGCAAAGCCCGGCCCCGGAGCCCGGCCCGCAAAGCCCGGCCCGCAAAGCCCGGCCCCGCCCGTGACAGTCAATGCAGGCCCTGCCCGCAGATGGCTCTCAGGAACACTTCAGTGCCCTCTGTCCGCCTGGGCACCTCAAACAGCGCCCAACAACCTCACCCACAGGGAATGCTGCTTGTTAAACTGACCGGGTGTGCCAGCAAGAAAGTTCTGGGTGCAAACATGGAAGTGAACTCCTTCAGTTGGCTCTAATAGTGAAAAATACCACATTGTCTGCCACCAGACTGAAAGTTTCTTTGTGTCTCAAGTATGAGAAGTAACCAGGGAATTCACAGACATATGATCCTATTTTTTTTCTATTTCTTCCATAGAAAAGATATGAAAATAATTATGAGTGAAAATACTCTTCCAATTGCCCAAAGCACCAAATTAGTGGTCAGCATATTATATAACAGTAGTAATAAGGTAAAAAAAGATTATCATCTTTAATTACAAAAAAAAATTGAATCAATTATATTACTTAGCTACTGGTGAGCAATTTCAAAGAATATTTTCTCTGCTAAGAAAAGATAATAAAACCAATTATAAAATTCGAGCACCCACAGAAGTACTACTTTACAACAGGTAAATAAAAATATTTTTCTTTATAAAATTATTTTTATAAGCACTTCTTCAACCTTCACATTGTGTGCAGACCTGCCGATTTTAAAGTAGGTGCCATGTTATTCAATTTTTGAATAGTCCTTATAGTAGCTAACTCTTAGAAACAGGTAATGCTTTAGACATAGAGTGCTGAATATAAGAACCTTTTCTGACATAAGCCAGTGTACTACCACTGAAGGACCTCTATCTCGAGATGCATCTTTTCAAGTTTTTGAATTACACTTGTATTACCATTTCATTGACTAGCACCTTAAAGTATTCCAACCATTCAAAAGAAGATCCATTACACTGTCTTCATGAATTTTAATTCTTATGTTGAATTCAGTGTCCTATAGCTGCAGACACAATAGTAAGGATGTATCAAAGAAACAAATTCTATATCAAGAAAGAGTGTATTTTATTTTAGAAATAGTTTCATTATAGCTGGAGATAAAAATAAAGACAAACCATTAGGGAACAAGGATTTCATTGCCCTTCAGATGTTTTTTGCTGCTCTAATTTAACAAAAGTTCAATTTTCAGCTGCCTTTCTTGCCATGAAGCCAAATAGTAAAATACAGTAGGATAAAATGCTACTGGATCATAAATGCTTGACTCAGAAAATAGTTACTAATAAGCTGAAGAAGAATGTGAGAATCAGAGCCTTCTGAAATGCTCTCCATCCATATGCCTTGGCAGTCTTTTCTCACTGCTGTTCAGACATGTGCCCTTCAAACTAACAGCCACAAAGCTCTCAATGCATCAAAAAATCCATCCTCCTCCCCGCAGTGTAGGATAGAGTTGGCAATACTCATTGAGCAGCCAGTATTTACAACTCACTGTCATTAGCAGTAATAACCAAACATTGTGTCTGAAAGAAGAGACATTGATGAGATCTTAGCATTGTACACTCAGATATTCAACTGTGAAAAATGTTCTTTCTTCAGTGAAGTGGTTATTTACTCTGGACCATTCTGGCAAGGGCAGTGCATCACTTCTCCTAAGAGCCACTGCACTTGCAACACGAAGTGACAGTGACATAATGTCCCTTCAGCCAGCCTCACACTCCTCTAAACCTTCCTCTGGGGCACGGGGAAGAACATTGATACTGAAGAATACTCAATGCAGAAAACTGTTCAGCAAATTATTTCTTTTGCCAGATTCTTCCAAATTTATGAACAGAGTTGGTCATAAAACTTGTCCTCTGAACCTGAATATTCTTCATCTATTTTCAGTGTTATAGTGGATAATAAAAAAAACTCAGAAAAACTAACAATATAAGAAATAGGACTCTTGGCTATCAGATTCCCTTCCCACTTTATGAGCAGGATTCCATCATAATCACATTTCTCGAATAAAATCCTGCCCTCCTGGAATAAACACAGACACAGTGCAACAACAGAGTCCCAAGGATGACTGAAAACTCTAAGATTATTTGGAATTCAGATATTAATGAAAAATAACCTAAAATTATGAGTGAATAAATACCTAAATAGAAATGGACTAAGTCATGAGTGGATGAAGCTTCTATTACAATGAAATCAATGGCAAAATTTTTAATGCCTGCAGACTCAGTTAACACAAGGTGATGTTAATTCTTTACTTCTGACAAGCTGGGACGTATCTGCTACTCAGTGGAACTGTGTCCAAGACTGCTGCTGAGCTTGACCAGGGTTTGTCACTATGAGGAAGCATATGTCCAATGAAACAAAACTGGTTCAGGGTTTTAACCAAGTCATCAGAAATTCCACTTTTCCTGCAAGAAATATAACTTGATATTATAAATACATTTTTAAAAAAAATCAATAGAGGGAGTGGAAAAAACCGAAACCAAACCAAACCCCAAGTAGTAATGCAAATAACTGTACATTAAATCAGGAATAAAGCAGCATAGCAAACAAATCAAGGCCAACCCGGAAAGTATTCAATACTATATTTGAATCAAATAATCTAATTAGTTAAATTGTTGGATTAATACAAAGTTAATAAATCCTTTTAAATCCTAAGAAAGCTCTAAGGAAACTTCTGTCAATTGAATTATAAGCCACAACTAAAAGCTTACAACTGAATGTAATAAAATCTCTAATTTAGAGCCAAATAAATATTTTAATACCAAACTCCTAGTAAACACTGAATTGATGGTGAACCTGGACCATCACTTTTTTCCCAGTAGATCTTGCATGTTACATTCACTTCTTCTTCCAGCAATTAAGAAACTGCCATGCAACCTTAAAGAAAAACTCTGATGAACTGAAGTCATAAAATTTCTGTACACACAATATACAGTTAGTTACCGTTTGACTATTTAAGATTCTTCAGGACTCAAACAGTACAGCAGACACTGAGGAGCACATTCCCTAAGCTAAGTTTTAGAGGTGTTTCAATCATTAGAAAATTTTCTACCCTAATGTCTTTAAAGATTTTGCTGTTCCTTATACGGCCTCACACACATCCATTAAAAGAACGTGAAAAAAAGGGATTACAATAAAAATATCAAATTAGATACAAAAAATGTGCACAGACTCTCCTCACTGGCAAATACACAGATGCCCCAGGAAAAATAATCTGGGACTATAAGGGTGCAAAGCTTTTTTTTCTTTTTTGCCATTAGAAACCCTGCAGCTGTGAAGATCTGCCAAAGGCTATTAGACATTATTCTTTGGTATTGCCATTTTCTCTCAGCTTAGTCTTGGGATTCTGGCACATTAATGTTTTAAGTGCTCTGCTGAACAGCAGAATGCAGATTTTTGTCTTTCCCTTCTCTCTCACAGTCATAGAACACAGAACACAGCCATAGCCTCAGCTCTAGGCATATTCTATACAAATCAGGCACAATGCCTCCCTCCAGAGCACACCAACTCAGATTTGCAATGTCTACTTCTCCTAGCATCAAATTGGAAAAACCAAAAGCTTAAAATTCATAATTATGAACCACAGACACATCAAAGGATTTAGGAGGCTAAAAACATAATTTTACTCTATGAGGTTTTTATATCCTGAGACACCATCTGAAATGAAATCCAAATAATAACACCTTCACCAGCCAGCTCAGGGCACTCCAACTCATGGGCTGGATGAACCTTTCATTTAAGCAGAAAGCACAAAGCTAAATCAATTAATCTCAATACATTCCACATCAGCCTCTCAGACAATCCTTTTTGCCTTCCTTTTACAACTCTTGTCATCCCATACTGGGGTATTTTAACACTGAAAGACAAACAAAAAAAAAAAACCCACAAGACTATTTTGGAAGCATCTGGCACAACTTGGCCTTGGTGGAAAACCTTCTTGGTAACACATTTGTCACCAATTTATAGGAATTGCTAATGGAATGGAACTAACAACCACAGCTACTCAGCATTCATCTATCAGTACCATTAAAAATAAATTTTAGCTCCTTATGACTAGATGTCACCATTCATCTTGCAAACAGCTAAATTTAGTGGGAACTAGGCTGTAAGTCAAACAGGCCACCTTTGAAACTTTTAGCCTGAGAACAGAACAGGTATTTCAGAGCATTACAAAACAGAAACCATTTAAGAACAGAAATTAAATTGTATGAAAGGACTGTGTTATCGGGCACAGGGTATTTCTCGTACCTGTAATTGTAGTGTGATAAAACTGCACAACAGGGCTGCAATCAAACATTCCAGCAAAAAGAAACCTCAGATGCATTTGCTACTCCAGCACTACATTACTGTCTTTTTTATTAAATTACATAAAAGCTTTTTACCAACCACTTTCTATTCCAGCATGCAGGTACTTAGCTAACCAGAATTTAGGGAAATTAAAAAAGAAAGCAGGGCATTTTTCAGAGCCACAGTCTTTTCTCCTTTCAATATTTTTTATGAATTGTTTTCCCCTTGTTCTTCTTTCAGCTCAGCAGCATTTTGTTATGTCACTTGTCAGAAATGTGGAAACTTACAGGCTCCTGGGCTCACCTTCAGTAGCACTGTCTATTTACAAACAAACAAGGAGTCATCTGAATGTTAATCAAAAGCTCCTGCTACTTCCTCCTGACAAACGGCTGAAGGAAAGGCTGAGAAACCTTGGAAGAATTTAGAAGTTTAATGTTAATGACAACGAATAGAAATTATTTGCATCATCTTTGACAGAGGATACTCAAATATTCAGGACTGTCTGATCTTTTCTTGAATTATGCAACATAATAATTATTTATCCAAAATATATCAGAAGACTTATATATATAACACTGCCAAAATAAAATAATGAAGCAGATACAGTAGCAGAGAGAAAGACATAAAATTTAATGACATTAAAAAGATGAGACTGACCTTCACAACCATAGAGAAGTGACCTTCCTATATTTGTTAATTCAGATCTTCCAGGACCACAACCTTTAGCAAACCATATTTACGCAGACTTAACCACTGTCAACATTTCATTTTTAAAAGTTAAACTCCAAGGACTAATGGTGAATGCACCAAGGTGATAGTCCATCACCACCAATATTACAGCACTTGGTCTTTTGTAATAATTATTGTTTTAGTAATTAAATAAATAAATAGAACATTAAGGTCAAGAGCAGAGTCAAGATTTCCGGGCTCTCATTTTACAACCTAGAAATATAATGCCTAATTATTTTTCTTAATATTTTGATTCAGCTGTTTATGAGTTTTGTGTCTTTGCTCATCACTGCAATATTCAATACCAATCTAAATTAGTTGTAGATACAGAAAACTTATAGCAGACTTTCAGAATTCCCTTGTCTTTGTTCACTCCCCCTTCTGTTTTCCAGTAAAGTGCAATAGCCCACAAAGGCCAGGGACACAATGCTGCCAGCAGAGGCAAACACAAATAAGTTTGCACTAGGAAGAACATTTTGAAGAACTTGTTTACTGAGGTGAGTTCTGAATTGACTGCAATTTTTTAGTAGGAAAAAAAAACAACATGAAGAAAACCAAATGTATTATGTTTTCAGCGTTGCAAAGGATCTGACTGTGAAAATCAAACTGCATAAAGGAAAGGGATGTGTTGAAAGAGACATGTTAAAACCAGCCATTTCATAGAGGTACATGTTTGTTTCACCTCCTGTGACACCAAATAATCTGTGAAAAGCAAAAGAATACAGTTAGAAATAGAAAACATAAAAAAATTTAAGATTATATACTCAATTCAGGGAAAAAAAACCTGATAAAATAACGCCTCAAATACAGTAAGAAACAACATATATATCGCCTTGCTTCTCAGACAGCGTTTCCTTGATTATATTAAAATGAAGACATAATATGGACAGAATAAAGATTTTCCTCAGAACATATAATGAACCTTTTGATCCTGCTGTCATGGGACATCTTGAGGCAACCAGTAATTAGACTCAGCAAAGCTTTGACAGCACATTTATGGTGAAAGCATAACCTTGAGTAACATGTCAGAAGTCCTCCTGATTTTAACTGTAATGTCCTAATAACCTCAGGATCACAATGAAACAGTATTTCCTAGAAACAGAGGAATTTGCCTAGTTTGGATTTCTGGTAGATCAGATCACTACATGCCTAACTTCATGCTCTCTGTAATTTTATTTCTTTTAAACCTGGCATGTACTTGGCACATGTCTTTTAGATATTTATTTTATGGAATGGCCAAAACAGCAAAGAACAAGAAATCCATCTCTGGAAGAGCACTTCCTTCTGTCCCATCTGTGAAATGAGGCAGGACACCCACTTCACTGTCAGCATCCTGCACCCCACTGGGAATAAATACAGCAAGTCTGACCCAGGGCACAAGGGCAGAGCCCACCTCCTTCCTTCCTTAAAATCATCAGTTTGTATTGGGGCAGCAGTCACCCAATTTTTAAGTGACCCCATTCACCCATATAGACAATATGTTACATTCTACACATATATCTTATAAAGCCATGTAATAAGTATAACCACTTTTTAGATAAAATGCTTTTTTAACTGCAAGACAATAATCATGCATTGAATGTTTAGAACTAAAGTTTCACAGAAGGTCTGGATTTGGACTAAACCCCACAACATTTAAGTCTTAGGTATCCTGACAAAGGCTACAAACACTTTTGTGGAACTCTGACTTAGGAGTGGCTTCTTACACTTTATTAAAAAATCATCAGACTTTCAGAGGAAAATGCTGGCTCAAAAGTCCTTCAACAATCTGTCCACACACAGCTGAAGTACTAATTTAAAAATTGCAAAGTAACACTATCAGGCATGTATTACACCTTCCATCACAAAGGGCCTGTTCTCAATAAGGGAAGCTGCACTGTGACAGAAAACTGAGGAGTACATTCAGGAAACCAAGCTGTGCAACCTGTCACACTTCTAACTATGCTCAGACTGATGTAATTCACAAATTTAAAATTATTTACGGGTATTTTTTCTTGGCCTGGCATTCTCCCTCCTAACCCCAACTGCCCCTAAGCAGTCACATCTCTTTCTCACTAGTGCTCCTGAAATCAATCTCTTTTGATCTTCATCTGAATTTAGGCTGCAAGGCTTTTATGAAAGGTCTGTTTGCAGGTGTCCCAGCAAGGTGCTGCCCATTACACATCCTGTAAAAATAAGTGTGTTAGTTAATAACGGAATTTTCTTATACTCTTGATGCTTGTTTTCCCTAAATTTATCCTGCGGGAAGAAAATAAAAAAGAGATTGTCCTTTTTTGGAAACACCTGATTATTCAGGTGCCTACTTCTTTAGATTCAACCACGTCACTGGTGTTAATAGAACTACGTGTGCATTCAGACCATCCATTTTCCAGTTTAATAAGGGAGGAGTTCCTTCTCTATTCTCAGATTTTTAGGAAATAAAGATTATATCTAATTCCTCCCGCTTTGTGTGATCAGGAAAAGTAAAATAATCAATGAAAATAAATTTTTGCAATCTTATTTACCATCATTTCTTCTCCAACTATGCACAAGGTCCTACAACACCAACACACAAATGGGATGGCTGATCAGAGCACAGAAAATCGCTGCAGTGCAGGGCCATGTGAAGCAAACATCAGTTACCACAACACTGATATTTTCACTTTAGCCACTTAATCACCTTGTTTCCTTCTGTCAGAAAATACTATTACCTCTCCAGCAAAGTAATACTTAAAGATTCCTATTGCAAAGAATAAAGCTAAAAAAACCCAAATAACCTCTGGGAGAATCACCTACCGTGAAACTCATCACTAACGGTGTATCTGAACAAGACACTCACCTAAGGGCTATCCCACTTATCCCTGACACATTAGGTATGATGGGGTGGGGCTGTCAGTGCTGTGGGTTTATAGGCAAGTGTGGAGCACATCTCTCTGTGCTCTGAGGAAGAGAATGCAGCTCCTCCCAGAGTCCTGCAGGTTCTAAGGGCTGACCTTCCTCATCCCTGTGTGCACTAACACAGCTCTGACCCTGCAGCTCTGGACAACCCACAAGGATCTCCACCACATCTGAAAGAAATGGGACAGACTTTTCCATAGAGAAAAACTAACAAGAAACAAAGCTACAGAAACAGATTTATGCTCAGCCTCAGAGCAGATGTGACATAGGTTTACAGGAAGAGAAGAAATGGGCCACTATTTTTTCATCAGAAACACAGGATCTTGGTACTTTCCAAATATGTAAGAAGCCAGCATCCATGAAAATACGCTTTTCTTCTCCATTCATAAAGTGAAGTCACAGTTTCTGTACACATAACCTAAATTATGAACTCTTATGCTGTTGGAGAAAAGCAATCCCTGCCCACAGTGTTTAAAGTGCATAGTGGAAAACAGGACTTTTCTTTGACTTTTTCACATCTTGGCCACAGCTTTCTAATTTAAAAATGAGACTGACTTGCTTAGGCTCAGTGTTAGGCAATGTGGAGTCTGTAGAGGAAGAATATTTCAGTCTAAGTTTATTGTTACAAAAAATAATTAACCCTTGAAAGTCATGGAGATGTGTTGCTATGAAACCAAGGTGAGAGAGGCAAAACAAACAAATCCCTCAAATCTATTAATAGAGTTGTAAAATCAAAGAAACCCTAGTTTCAAATATTTTATCCTTGGCTTTCAAATTTGCACTGTTTTCAAGTAGTTTCTATCTGGATACACTGTCATCTAAAACTGCTCTAAATTTGTGATTCCTCACCAACTACAGAGTAAGTGGTTTGCCTCCTATTACCTCCTTGTGGGCAAGTGGCATTTTCTGCAGAGCAGTTCCCTTGAAGTTATTTCAGGGGTACTTTTAAAGATTTACCATATTTCCAGGCAGCAGTGCTAAGCCCTGGCAAGTATAGCAGGGAGCAGGGCACCGGCAGTGAGCATTCTGACCTGGTCTGACTTATTCCCTGCTTTGTTTAAGCAGCTCTGCCTCACTGGGAGCTGATGTGCACAGGAACATTCAGTTTTTCAGGAAAACACCCTTTCTTGAATAACACTCAGGGATTCCAGAGTTCTGTCTTTGGCTTTTATGGATTTCTCCAGCTTCAGCACTTTTCTTTCTGTTTTACCTAAAATTCATCATTCACTGATAAGGCAGCACATTAGAGCAGGGGAAAATATGGAGGCTCAATAATAAAGCTACTGAAATTCACTTCAGACAGCAACTCCAAGCAACTTGAATTCCCTCAACATTCCTGTCACTGGGTAGAGCACAATGACTTCTTCTTGCAATAAGTGCTAAATATTGGCATTTAGACACCAACAGACAGGCGTACATGACAAAAAAGGTGATTGAAAAGATTTTGTCAGCAAAATGGAAGTGCAGGTCTAGATAGTGCTGTAAGATATTATTATTCAGAGATGCCATTAATTTTTTTTTTTTTTTTTTTAATTGAATTGAATTTTTTTGCTTTTAGCTTTTTGGGGAACTGCTTATTTAAAAATGGCACGCAAAGAAGAAATTACTATGTATTGAGGCTAGGGCAAGAGGTGGCTCCCTTCCAGTCACATGTATTTAATCTTTATAGAGCTTCATTCAATAGAAACAGGAGTGTGTGAGTACATTCTTTACAAAAGCATCATAATAATCAGCACTTTTCAAGATAGTCAAGTTAAAACTGCCCATCAATTACCACGCACTTAAAAAAAATAACTTTCTACTAAAATGTTAGCTTAAAGTAACCTTATTAAATAAAAATCAGTTTCATGCAGTGTTGGGCACATGTTTAAAAAAACCCACACTGTGGTTCAGTACCTAAAACTCACAACCTAACCCACAACTGCCATTAGATTATTGAGTATCACTCTTCTTTGCATTGAATCCTGAAGAAAACAAAAACAAAAATCTGTTTTGTTGTACCTCCTGTAATTGAGAATATTTGGGCTTTATCAGAGAAGTTATGCTGCACCAATCTTTAATCCCAGTCCACGGAAGTCATCCACCCTGACTGTGATTTACTGCAAGGCTTCAGGTTTAACTCCTTG
Source organism: Picathartes gymnocephalus (assembly GCA_013390045.1). Classification (NCBI taxonomy): domain Eukaryota; kingdom Metazoa; phylum Chordata; class Aves; order Passeriformes; family Picathartidae; genus Picathartes; species Picathartes gymnocephalus. Next base: position 142,108 of record WEKY01044824.1, read on the forward strand.
GCATCTCTGAGCTACCATGAGATGAAATAGGAAAAGACCATTAAGCAAAAGTTCCCCTCTTCATTCAAATCAATTAAATAGCCATTGCAACGAGTTTAGCACTCAACTGTAAATGTCAGTCTAGACATACCACAAATATTTTTGGATTACTCTTGGCAATTAATTAAGCCCAATTAAAACAGATCAGCAGTGCAGGCAAATTCTGTAGGGTTTAATATACATATTATGCAAATTGAATCAGCAGATTTTTTTATTTTTAATTTAACTTTACTCTTTATTGCTACCCAGGAGCTTTGGGTGAAATTATATTATTGTTTTGCAGAAACATTTTGCAAGCCTGTAATATATTTCTCTCAGGGTTTGGTACTGCAAGGCAGTGATCACCATAACATGCAAGATGTATAGAGCTAAAACACTGCAACGATGGTCATGATGGATCTCCCAGGCTAATCAATATTCCTGGCGGGGAGAAATGTCCTGCAATAATAAAAGCACAGGAAAGGGGGCAAAGAAAGCTGAATTCACTTAGCAGAAACACTCCCTTCCCACAATGCTATGAAAATTCCATGAACGTAAAAATCGGAGAAGACAGGCCAGAAAAGACATCAAGAACTTCATTCAAACTTCTTCTCCCCTGATCTCTTCCTCCTGCAACTTCCTCTGCTCTGCTCAGAACCAGCTATATCCAAACCACTCCTGGAAGACGCTTGTCTCATCATCTCATTTCTCTCCTTTAACAATGCTTTGTTTCACATCACAGAACAATCTTGGACCAGAAAAACTGGAGCCCTGCATGGTGAAATAAAACTTCCCCAGGAGGGCACCTGATGCATTTCTGGGAGCAGACAGCAGCTGGGCTGAACTAAAACATCCCTGTCAGCACCCAGGCTGGGAGCTGGTGCTCACAGCAGCTGATTCCCTTTGCAAATCCTCTCCTGCAGGCTCCCACTGCTCACTGACACAGACACAGCCTGAAGCAACAGTCTCTCGCCATCTCCACCCTGGACATGGGGAGTTTATAATTCTCTTCAGCTACACTTTCATTCCTTCAGTGCTGTGCCCTAATTTCCTCATGTCAAACCAGGGACAGTGACTGTGCTTCTCACTGATAAAGCACAATGATAAAGAAAATATATTATGGAGATGATGCAGATCTTCACTGAAGTCATTATTTCCATGATAATGACTCCTGCTCAAAAAAGCAGCTCT
>WEKY01044824.1:143356-193283 GCA_013390045.1 Picathartes gymnocephalus
CAAAGGGAGGAACTGCAGCCAACCACCAGGTAATGACTTCCTAATTCTTATAAACTTTGTCTCACAGAAGAACTTGCTTTATGAAAATATGCATTGTAACCCCTGGGTTCTCTTTAAAGACCAGGAATTATAGTTGCATATGGCCCTCAGTGAAGAACCAGAGATTTACATCACTCTCCAATCTTCGTTTAAGAGAAATTTTTAGCTTACATGCACAGAAAAAAAAGCTGGCTCCAAACTCAGGTATGACAGTTGATTTTATGGAAGAAAAAAGTTATTTCTGTGTCGGTTATAAACATATATATAATATATAGATAGATATAGATATATCTAATATACCCATAACCACAGATAGAAATCTTCATTTCTGACACCCAAGAAAAATTATTTAAGCCCAATAAAACATAGTTTTTGTAGGCAGACAGAGGTCTAGATGAAATTCATTCATATATAACATGTATACTCATATATCATAATTATATTCATAAAGCAGCCTCAATGCAGCTTGTTCCTATTTTAAATAAAAGCACTTTAATCCATTCTCCAGTTGTGTTGAAGCACAATAAAAGCAAGAAAATCACAGACCAAATATATATTTATTTATTTATACATCCTGTTAGTATAATTGATATATCATAATCAAATACCAAGCCAGAAATCTGTAGTTAGGGCTGACAGCTCATCTGTTTCAGCACAACACACACAACTGAGATGGTCTTTTTCCATTTCACAGCTGCTTTAAAATAAGACTTAATGTCATCCTTAACTCTCAGTTTCTTCCCTTTGTCATTTCACATCACAGCTCTAATTTTATTTAAACATCCTCCTCTGCTGCAATTACATCTCTCAATTTGTTGCAATACAAATTAGAAAGATATGTGCCAGCTCTCACCACTATCAGCAGAGTTTTCTCCCCGCGCCTTGATTAATTGCCCATTCTAACAGAGGAAACAACAGAACTTACAGTTTTGAGAGTGTCTTTTGTTTGCATTATGGGAGGAAATCTAAGTCCCCACAGAGCCTCGCTCTTTTGCCATTATCATAATTACATGTTTTCAGACTAAACTATCACATCAGCACATTCACGCTGCTGCAGTGAAGGGTGTCAGGATTTTCATCACCAGCTCTGCAGTCAAGTTAGAGCCTGACTTCAGTCAGCAAGAGAAAATGTGAAACTCAATACACAAATATAAGAAGAAATTTCTCTAAATGTAGAAATAAGCTTGTACTGGATAATATTAAACTGGAGACAAAGAGAAACAGAATCCATAAACAGAGTTGAATGTGTCAGGCAAAGACACAATATCAATGCTAAAACTAAGTACTAAACTCTAACCATAACCAGAAACCTGCTCCCTCTTTTGGCAGATCCTCCAGGTGATGCATTTACTGCCACCACAGTTCCTCAGGCCAAGAGCAAAAGAAAACCAAACCAACTTCTGGGGACATCAGCTTGTGTGGCAAAGCTGAGCTGCAAATTTTACATTGTGTGTGTACAAGAATAAATATGAAAAGTATCATTTCATCCTTATTGATCTTGCTCAGTTCCGAGATCCACCAATCAGAGTTCGAATGAAATCTGTATTCCTCCACTCCCAAATAACCCCTGTGGTTCACAGGGAGACTTCAGCCTTACAGTGGATTTGTCAGATGCCTGGGCAGCTCTAAGGGTCCCACATTAGGGAGAAGCAACAGAGATTAATATTAATAAGCTACTTTTGGGGAAAAGAAATAATTAGGTCTCTTTGGTCCACCTGATTCATCTTCCTTCCCTTTGTGCTGATCTTCTACACTTACGTGCCTCTTTAAAGAGTAAATTGCTTAACTGCTTTTAGCTCCCAGACGAACCTGTTGATCTGCATCACCTTCAATGTGAGTGACTTGTAGCAGCAGCTCATCCTTGTTTTCCTCAAAGCCATTCACACTTCTCTCAAGTGTTATTTCCTGTTTGCAATCAGGCTGAAGCAAAGGATCCAGGGACAACTTACCTGCCTTCTGATGCTTGTTTTCTGCTCACAACAAGAAGATTAAGGCAAGGCATAAGGAACACAGCTCTCTTGTCTATCTCAACTTCAGTCAGGTAAAACTTGATCTGAGGTTAACCTTGAAATTGATAAATCAAGGGAACAGATACTCAGCTGTCAGCTAAAGGTAAGCTGGGAAAGAAAGAGACTGCCAGGAGGTAGGCTAAGTATCTAAGAGCTACATGTGAGATGATTTTAACTATCAATATGTCACAATGTAATTTCAAGTACACACAATACTTGTATTTACAAGATTTCATGACAATATGTCAGTCAACGTCAAAGCATTCACAGAGTGAGAGGGAACAGGAGAGAAATTCAAGGAAAAAAAAACCATTTCAACACTAAAGAATCACTACTTTCAACAACATCTCGCATTTTCTTTAAAGTGTTATAATTAATTGGAGTGTAGACTCTTCAAAGCATAAATGCATAAATCCCATTAGCACTAATGGAAGTTAGATACACTCATCAAAAGGAGAAAATACTTCTATCTTTACAAAAGTAATCAGTGTGTCACAAAGCTATATTTTTCTGAAGTTATCACTTGCATGCTATGCAAGCTGAGTACAAAGGTTTGCATTAATTTAAATTCAGATTAAGCACTTAAAACATATTTCTCCTTCACTGGAAGAACTGAATGCAGGAAATCAGTTTGCTATTATGTTAAAAAAATACATCACAAAATGCAGTAAAAATAATCACCCTTATAATTAAAGCTTGTCATGGTAAAATGCTTAAAAATATTCCATTATTGAAAGAACATTTCACTGCTGTTCTGGTAAAGATAAAAACAGGTGACTCCTCTCTATGGTCCTTTCTTTAATACCCTCCCAATGACTCACTATGATTTTTTCCAACAGAAAACTGTTTTGGTATGTCTAGATTATCTATCTGGGGACCGGTATCTTAGCAGGGTCTGTTGCAACAGAACAAGGAGTAATGTTTTGAAATTAAAAGATGATCAATTTATATTAGAAGTAAGGAAGAAGTTTTTTTATTCTGGCCAAGTACCAGAACAGGCTGCCCTGAGAGGCAGTGGCTGACCCATCCCTGGAAACATCTGAGGTCAGGTTGGATGGGGCTTGGAACAACCTGATCTCGTTGAAGATGTCCCTGCTCATTGAGCCATCATCAGCTCTGAGGACTTTTAAAGGTCTCTATCAACCCAAACTATTCTGTGATCGTATGGACATGCAGCTCATCATGTCTTAATAAAGACGGTGAACCGATGGCATTTTAAAATAACAAACCAAGTTCTTATTAACTTTTTTTTTTTTTCCGTTTATTCAGTAAATTCTCTGACAAAACATTAAGCTTTACTCCTCCTGGAGAAGCGGGGAAGAAAAAAAAGCCATCATCAGCTCTGAGGGAAAGCACAGGATATCTTATCTTTTCTGACATTATTCGTTCATTAAGACTAACCTCCAAAAAGATCAGAGCCCAGTTCTTAATCCAGCACAAGCATCAACACTTAAAAAAAATGAACAAACAAACAAACAAAATCACAAAAAACCAAAAACACCCAAAGCATAAAAATCTTTCTTGGAAAGGCCTGTAACAAACCATCTTTTCCTGCCACATCAAACAGGTTTCCCTGTACTCAGCACTGTCAAAGTCAGCGGCTGTTAACAGCTTACAGCTTCTCCTTATCACTTTCCTTATTTGCTAGAAAACCAAATGCTCCTCCTGACCCCTGAGCTCTTCACACTTGTCTAAACATCGACTCCCAAGCAAGGAGCTCCCTAAATTGCTTCATATCTAAGAAAGAACAAATGCTATTTTGAAAACTCTTATGTTTAAATTAGTTTATATAAGCATCACAGTCAGCCGCGGGTGCTGAAGAATCAAGATTTATACAAGGATTTCTTTTATCTATTCCACAAATAAAACATTATAAACTGTTATTCAGCAGAGGCATCACCTTTACTAGAAATAACAAAAACTCCCAAGCATTTTTTAAATTTTAATTTAAAAATAATATCTGTATATTCTGACTTGATTTAAGCTTAAATATCCTTTTTTGAATTGCTCTAATAATGAAATACATTTTAAAAGTGTGATGCTGTACTGAAGTTCACTACTAAAGGATTGAGTAGCTACAGATATATCAATGTACTCAGTTCAAGTTACTGAATGGAGTTGCTTGAGAAGTTTTGCTCTGAAGGTTTCTATGGTTGTTAAGCAAAAACAGGAAGCAAAGAGTAAAGCAGATACTAAGTCAATCTCCACCCTTACTAAGAACTAAAATAACCTTCATCCAACACATTACCAGTGTAGAGAATTAGGAAATTTCATGGTTTGCAGCAAAGGGACTGGACTGCCTTCAGCACGGGGTCCAGGAACTCTCCCAAACCAGCCTGGAGTCAGGCTGTGCGTAACGCTGCTTTCTCACTCTCAGCCCTGCAAAGCCCTACTCTCAGATCAAAACAAACCATACTTCAAATGCCATTTTATTTCCTGAGAGTCTGACCTTACCCAATGCAGAAAAACACCAAGCAAACAGGAAAAAATGAATGCAAATTATTGAATCCTCAGACTTGTTCAGTTTCATAATGAGGAACAAAATAAAAACTGCTGTTAACTCAGAGTATATTTTAAACTAGAGGGGAGGCAGTCAGTGGCGGTGTGTTGCAATACTCAGGACAGACACGCCCTATACTCAAAAATGTTTTGTTAAAATTAATAAAAGATTATTTTGAAGACAGTAGAGAGACAGAAAGCATTTAGTCCTGAAGCACATATTGTCTTCCTCTACTTCAATGTACAACACCTCAAACAATGATAGTGGCAGTGGCAGTACTTGAAGTAAAAAATTTATTTATCTTCACTTTCAGCCCTTTCTCAATACTTTTTGATCTGACTTTAACTAAGTAGGTAAAAATATAATTTAACATTATTCTGGAATAATACAGCAGAATTGTTGCTGTTATTTCCATTATAGTAACACGTATGAGCTAATCAAGGTCTTTAGCAAGAAGTTTGAGGCCAAATTGTTTTCAACTAACAATTTATCAAAATAAGGGCTCACAAAATAGCTGGAAAAGAGAGCAGAGTATTTAAGCAGAGAGGAACATTTATATAACGTTATATGACCATTTTAAATTGCTGAAAAAAGAAAGCGCTAACTTGCTGGAACAGTGAGTCCTTGCCTCTAGGAGGACAAGGTACAACACTGGGTATGAAAATGGAAAAAAGATAAAAATTCATAGCTTACATAAATTTTATTACATGTGCAGTTGCCCAGAAAGCAAAGAATTAGCATCTACCTTTGAAATATCTCATAACAGGAGCCCATTTCCATAGCTGTATACATCTGGAATCCATCAAGAATGAATGGAAATGCTGCAGATTATAATATTAACTCTGCAGCAGACTTCCATGAACGGAACATGACATCATAGTTTGGGAAATTTATAATGTGGTTTGGAGTTGTAATTGATAATACAGCTTAGAGCCTCCTCCAAATTGTCCATAGAGAGGAATAAATATTGGATAGTGCAAGCATTTTTATTCCAAATTAGAATAAATTGAAAACCTTATATTTCACTATTTTTTTAGTTAAAATATTCCTCAGAATTTCAAATAGAATATACTAAAATACTTGCTTTTAAATATTGAACTGTTCACTCCAATAATGCATCATTTTTGTATGAATAAAATAGTGTGGCCAAGTAATACAAAACACATTAAAACAACAATGTCGAAATGAAATTATTATGCCTAAGATAAGATTTCAACATTCAAAATTAAAAATCACATTGTCCAAAATGTGAGGAAGCTGAAGCGACTTATTTAAATCTTTTTCATAAAGTTTATACAGAAAACACTCCTTCGTACAAAACTTGCAAGTGAAAACTAAAAAGAAAAGAAAGCATAAGAAAACATTTCTAACAAAAATATCTTCAGCCAGCCATACCTGTCACTCTGAATCTGACTGCTTAGAGACCTTTTCAGATGAGCTGTCTCAGTTGAGATCCCAATAACAAGTCCATAATTATCTGAATCATCATTACAGAATTAACAGACCCAGTTTGGCAGACAAGACTCCAGGCCTGAGAAGAAACGGAGCTGCTTTTTTACCTTAGAGACAACTAATCTAGGATGGGGTCAAAAACTAACTTTTGAAATTAATTCTCATGTAATGCCTGTTCTGCAATAAAACAGATTATCTTACCTGCTTCATGTATTGCTGTTACTCACAATGACAACCCAAAAGTCCTGGGTTTTCACTGCCACATTTTAAAGTACTTCTAGTTTTTACTTTCAAAGTGCAACTTACAGATTCATAGAAAACTTTAGGCTTCCAAGTATCTTTGGCTAAACTTAAAAATCAATATTCCACATGCAGAAGAAATTTAGTCAGTCCCATGCCTAAAGTAGGCTGTAAGTGCAGAAAGCACACTCTGCATTTCCCTTTGAGGCACTAGTTAAATAAGGTGGTCTGCATTCATCAAGGAATTCTCAACTACAGATACCCTTCTCAAAACTAAAGATGTGCTTTATCCCTGAGGAGGAAAATATCATGGAAAACATAGGCAAAAACTGGGTTAAACCTAAATGCCTCTTGGCATGGGAGGCTGATACCTAAATTCTGTCAAAAACCTGATTTATTCTCCCATTTCCCTGTTTGAGAAAATTTATTTTTACAAAGTGCCCAGAGTTTAATTTATCTCACTAAAGAGGCTCTGAGTTTGTACTGCAGTATTAACGGGTCAAAGCCAATCTATATTTACCGATTTGAAAAACAATACATGGCTGCTCTAATGATTACTAGCTACAAGTTTCTCACACAAATTGCCTATAAGCTTTGTCAGATTGGAGAAACAAGCAAATATCAAGTTGCTCCTGGTTCCTCTCAACTCTGTAGTGCCACACAGACAGTATGGAGACACATTTGATTTCTACAGCAGTAACATTTAAATTTAAAGTTTACAGCACTGCTGTTCTCACTGAGGTCTGCACACCCCTAAATAAAGACACAGCTACAGTTGTAAAGCACAACTTTTGGCAGGTCCCCCCACCAGCTCCTCCTTGGGCAGTGTTCCAGCAGGACTGGGGCAACAGTTTGGCTTTGGTGCAGTTTTGGGGCTCAGCACGTGAGTAACGCAGCACAGGAGTGCCTTTAGCAGCAGCCTCGTGTCCTGCTCAGCACTAGGGCCAGCCCTTGGCTCTCAAAGCTCAGAAACACTGATTAACTGGAAATTCTCACCACTGATGTGTGTCCTCCCACAAATTATCTACAGGTAAGGAATAAAGAGATGTCCTGAATGGAAACACACCTGTCCTGTGGCACTGATGTTGCTCTGATTCAGGCCTTGTGCTCCCCACTGGGCTGTCCCTTCATTTCCCTCTCCTGATCCTGCTTCTGCTTTCTCTGTACCCAGTTGTTTTCCTTTTTTCTCATTATGTTTTTGTTGTTACTTATTTTATGCTTTCACGCTGTAGATTTCTTCCTTCAGTGCCTTTCTCTCTATAGTCCTGATGCACCTAAAATGAACAGATCCAAACTGCAGCAGGATGCAAATTGGATCAAAACCATGGAGCTGTGGTGCCATCTCCTCCTGCTGAGCACTTAATTCACACTTAATGTGAGAACTTAACAGAACTGATGAACTGAATAGATCTTGAAAGAATCCCAAATACATTAGCTTAGTATATGTAGACATAAATCCAAATATACTTTCCCAAACATACTTAAGCATACTAAACCTACTAAAGTCTTTTTGCATTACACTGAAAGAGATAACAAGCAAAATTGTTCAATTGTTCACATTTTCATATGAAGAATAACCTTGTCCTGGGCAAAACAGACCAGGAAAATGGATGAATGGGTGGCAAATATGAGTCAGTGACTCTGAAATCTGCCACAATGGAATCAGTTAAACAGAGCAAACTAAAAGAGGACTAGAAGTGAAATGAACTTATGTGTACATATATCTTCACGGGTACAAATGTGTTTAAAAATGCAATTTTTAAGGATCCATTATGCAAACATTTGAGTTAGGATGGTATAGAAAGCACTGGTTTTACTGCCTCTTAATCCAAGAAAAAAAATGAATGGACAACAAAATGTAAGGATTAGAAATGTAAAACTTTGGCTTTTAAAGATATCGACTTTAAGCACTGTACAGCTTACTTATCTGCCACAAAACACAACTGAGTGTTTGTTGAAGAAGTGTCTGGAAAGAAAACTGACGAAAATTCAAGGATTTGGTTTAGGCAAATGGAAACAAGGCAGAATCAGTCAACTGTGCTGGTGCTGCTGCTGCTGCACACAGTTACAACTCCAGGTTTATCCCCCTCGTGCACAGCACTCCTCTGAAGAAAATCCAATTGCTGATGAACAAATTAAAGCAGACTTAAATGAGCCTGTAAGAAGGACCATGAAACCAGCTGCAAGTATTAACAGCAGCTTCCAAAGGAAAAATTAAGAGGCCACTACAAATCCCTCCCATGGGGAAAGGACTGCAGCTCCAGCTGGGCAATGGGTACACTTCGTGCTGGGCAGCAGTGATGATACCTGGGGAAAACTGAACAAGGAGGCACAGGGTGAAAATAATACTCTTCACGTAGACATGAGCCTGCTGAGGCATGAACAGATACACATAAAGACTTCAGGGATGTAACAGAAAACAATGTGCAAGTCTGGAGGGAACTCACAAATCTGCTGTGCAGCACCCACCATCTGTTACCATTCCAAAACGCTTCATCCACTGTTCAGCTTTGCTCATGCAACAAAAATATTTGCCCTAGGGGGGCTGCATCCTAGGAGGAATGATGTAGTACATTCAGCTTAGACTTGTTGATCACATTAAGGACTGCTGTCTTAGTCAGAAATGTGTTACTGAGAAAAGGCCTCCCTGTTCCACCAACATCAGGGAGGGACTAGTTAAACTTACTCCTGAACTACACTCAGGAGACTCTTGCTTCAACAAACAGGGAGAACTAAGATTTATTTAGTGTCTGGTCCACTTTCCCAGGGGTTCACACAAAGAACTGCTGTACTTAACCTTTCAACATTCAGTAACTATCCATAAATACTGATTAGAAAATGTAAATCATTCTGCTAACCTCTTTCGCAAGACACCTTATGCAGCAGATACACTCTCCCTGTGTAAATGTTTTCTAAGCATATTGATGTCTGTGTTAAATTCTTAATGCTTTGGGCTGTGGAATAAGTAAAAAATCAATAGGGACATACATTTTAAGGATTGCAATGATTAGCTGTGTTTTTGGCTATTGGTGGCAAAATGTAGTTTGACCTCCCACTAGCTGGAATACTTGATTTCATTTTTTTCCTGACTTACATCCCAATCTCTGGATTTTGTCCCGTATCCAGAGATCTCAACTAGCATGGAATCAGGCTACATCTCAATAAATACAACTAGGAGTAAATTGCTACAAGAAGCAAGGACTCTTAAGGAAAATATATTCCAAGTACTCTGTAGAAGAAATGCAACACGCCTAGTAAAAAAAACACAAAACAAAATGTCAGAAAAAAAATGGCCAGGAAAAAAGTTTTTGCAATTAATAATGATGATGCTTGAGAAAAGACAACAGCCACAGGACACTGCAGAGGTCATAGTTAACACAATGTTGTCCTGGTGTACAAAGAATATTGGTGGAGGAAGGGAGAAGTCATTTGCAGGGTACAGTGGTGACACAAGTTAATGGCCCTGAATTCACAGCACTGTTTAATGCTTGTTAACGATCATTAACAGTGGCACCAGTATCGACGCAGCAACAGGGATTAACATCGTAGAGCTGAGCAGAAGCTACCCAAGATCTACTTCTAAGCAAGCACGAGATGTGGCACCTTGGAGACCGCAGGAACAGGAGAGCAGAAAGAAGCACGGTCCGTGCGGCAGGGCCCGACAGTGGCCGGGCGGGGCAGATCAGCTAAAACAGCCCCTAAGGTACATTGTTTAAAGATCAGACCAGGGCCAAGGGCAAAAAGTACTGAAGGAAAAACCTGTACTGTGATACAAACAGTGGAAGAAAGAATTTTAATGAGGACACAATACCAAACCAACTACCACAAAAACGAAAACTAATGAGAAAACAAAAATTCTTCCTAAACCAAGATTGTCCATTGCTTGAGAAACCACAATTCCAGGATCAAGGAACACCACAGGGCACGCTATGCTTGGTACAGGGGTGGTACCTCCACAACCTTTCCCTGAATGACCAGTTACCCATCCACAGTGGGCTCATAGAGAACCCTCAGCATCAGCAAAAATACAGCCCCAAACTCCTCCAGTCAATTCCCTAATGAGAGAATTGAATCATTCAATGTTTCACAACGACATGGTTTAAATTCTTTTGCTTAAGAAGGTATTTTAATAAATCAGTGGAATGGTGTCAATCAAGCCTTTTATTCCTCTTTTTAGCAGTTTCTGAGAGAAACATCAGCCAGCCTGGAGATGCTCTATGTATCTTTTCAAATTTTCTGAGCCTTTCCCAAAACTTTGTCTTCAGGCTTGGCAAAACCTGGGTGTGTTTTTCACACCACTTGCTGGAGTTATATGAAAGAAGAGTTTTAGCTGAAAGCCTCCAAAGACTGGAGAGCTATCTTAGGAATTTTTTACTTGTTCTTCCACAGGCTGCTTTTTGCTGCACAGAGAATCAAAGTCCAACCCTTTCTGCTGCCTTTCAAAATAAACTCTTCACAGAGAACCCCAGGCAACAAAACAACTCCCTGGCCTGGCTTCCAGCCCCAGGCTCTGCACAGAGAGATTCCAATAAAAAATGAAAGCTCTGTGCAGAGCTGGCACGAGTAACACCGAGCACACCCCTCCTCACCTCTGCCCAAGCCCCTGACAGAGCATTAATGCATCACAGCACAGCAAATACGTGAGCACCAAACACAGCCCCTGCTACACCAAAAATCCCCGTGTACACAGTGGCTGCATTCCAGCCTGGCCACTTCAGACTCTCATCTCTTTTAAGGGACAGGAAAAAAGAATACAGGACTTCACTCTGAATATCCATCATTAATTGCAAGAGTAATACCAACATATACAGATATGTAATTCTAATAGAGGTATTTGTTTATTGAATCCAACTCAGAAACAAATTTCTGGAGCAGAATCTCTTCTTTTATTGCTCAGTGAAGGATTGATTTCTTGCACTTGACCCATATCCATCAACAAACATCACAGCACGCTCAGCTCTGTGAAAACAAGTTCCTATTTATCTCATGCACAGCAAAAGCTTCCTTTAAGAAGTACCAAATGTTTTAAACCATATTTTCCTGCACAAAGTTGGCATATGTGCTACTGTGGAATCTGTGTGCTGCGCTTCCCAAACCACTTCCATTTTTGTCATAAACAATTTTAAAGCAATTTCAACCATCTTCAGGCCAGGTTTCCCAGGCCCACCTTTTATGTTATTTTTCAGGATAGACAGGACACAACAGAGCCCCAAGGGAAGCACTAGCTCCAGCACAGGCCACTGTCTAAATATTTCACTCCCCAGGTGACAAAAGCAGTGTACAGCACGAGAAACGTGCCAGGGACAAGCACAAATAACATTATGGGCAGACACCCTCTCAGTTGCTCTTTAAGGAAAGCAAACATGTTATGAGAAGCAGTAACACTTCTTCAGCCAGGAAATACACAGTTAACAAAATACGACAGTGAACCCACTGGTCAACTGTAAAGCAAAAATGCTTCAAAATTATAATTTTTTTTGTTTTGACTGTAATAAACAAAATAAATGCTTGCAAAATAAATGTGAAGAGAGCAGAGGGATTTCCTCCCTATACCGATCCCATGGTTTCTCTGACATTCAAAAAGGGTGTCATCTCCTATTCTCTTTTCTCCTCCCTGCATGAAAATAAAGATGCCCGTATCAGAACTAGCAACTGCTCAGCAAATGAAAGCTTCTGCTGAGGCTAATACTGGAAATCTGGAAACAACATAAAAACCCACAAATAAAACAAGTAAATAAAGTTAATGCAAGGGCTTGAGTTAAAAAAAAATAAAATAAACAACTTGGAGTGAAAATATTTCTGATTTAGATGGAGTAGTTTATCATCATCTCCAAAGAAACACATTAAAACAGTAAAAGAGAAAGAAACAAACAAAAAAAAAGTTGGAGAATCTTTGCCTTGAAAATATATGTGCATGGAAAAAATTACTTGCTTTGAAAATTAAATCTAAACATGGTGTGCCTGCTGAGACTGCTGCACAACCTTGGATTTTATGGTGGACAAAGTGATAAACCTAATTCCAAACGCAGAGGTTTACAGTAAGAGAATGAGGTACAAACACACACACACTCATGTGCTCAGGTGATTTGCTGAGCTTTAGCACGAGACAGAACTCCAGGGCACTGCCTGCTGCAGGCCAGCATTCAGACTGCAGCTCCTTCTGCAACACACGTTATTAAAATACATGAAAAATATTGTCGTTGTGCTGACTGTACACCCACTTGACAGAGTACCACCAAGGAGCCAGAGCACTCCTGCATACACAGGAAAGACTGGTAAAGAATGTCTGAACAGAAAAAAATGCAACCAACTCACATATTCACAGAAGAATAAACACAAATATTCTGAATTTTATTGTCATTAACAGCTATAGTCCCTGAAACAAGAGATGTAAGTACAGACCTCAGTAATAGAATGCAAATCTGTTGAGTTCTCAGTATTTCCCACAGGGCAGCACACGTATTTCTAAGTAACTTAAGAGAACTTGGGAAAATATCCTGAAAAAGTTCTTCACTCTGCACCAATGAGCTGTCAGGTTCAACTGCTTACATTATTCACTGGCAGCATTTTAAATTCTTATTTCCTATTAGGAAACCTGAAGATCAATAATGCTAAAGGAAGATGTACTCTCATTTAACATCTCCAAAACTATGCCAGACAGCTGGGATGCATTCTGAAATTAAACACTTTTCCAGGTAACAGGGATTGGACTGGTTAATGGTTGTGTGTACTCTCCACCATGACCTTTTACAGACAAAGTGATCAGATTTATAACTGACAAAGCTTAGTAAACTACTAAGTTATTTCCAACAAAATTACTACTTATCATCCCTATTTTCTTTTTCCTTTGTAAATTCTTTCAAAGAAAAAATCCAAGTCAGGTTTAAAAAAAAAATATATATATATATATGTATAGCCTTTGAAATAAACCAAAATAAAAAAGGAGAAAAAAAGGAACGGAGGAAGAAATCTTGACCTTTGCACAGGTACATCTTCACATATTCTATAAAACTGGAGCATATTTTGTCACTTTTAAAACTAGCTCATAGTGTTTTATTTTCTTCAGCAACATCTGATTATCTCAGATAAAGACCAACTTCTCCTCTCCAACTTTAGGCATTTGCATAATTATTAACTTTGGTGGCAAGCACATAAAATTGTGGATTCAGTTTCAAGCAGAAAAGGAAATGGACTGTAAAAACATCTGCATTTAAGGGCTTCTCTTGTCAAAGAGCAGTCTAGAAACAGCTACATGGGGGTGGGTTTTGTAGTGAAGGAGCTTTCAAACAAGAAAAGAAATAATGTGCTTGGAAGATAATGTCAAAGAAATTCAAAGATCAGTAGGGAAAGTTTCATTAAAGGGCAGCAGTTAAATACCAGGCCTTACCTAAGGACACAGTGATTCATCCACCACTTGAAATCCTTAAATCTTTCTTTTTGTTTTTCTACAAAACATGCTCCAGACCCTGAAGACACTGCTTACAGCAAGAATCACTTTTTCAATCTCTATTCCTACCCTTCCCAGGAGGTGAAGATGATAAAACTTTCACATGGATACAAATTATCCTATTCCAAGAGGAGCAAAAAGTAGTAAGTAGCTATTTATTTTCTGCTAAAATCATCCTGTGCGGAGTTCACTTACCCTGCCAATATCCAAAGAAAGTGCCAAATGCTGCCCTCCAGCTCCACAGTAATGAATCTGAAGTTATATATTTCATTCTCCATGCATATAATGCCATCACTGCAATGCCACAGTGCCAGGAAAGAAAGTCTTAAAAAATAAAAATAGAAGCAGGAAGCAGAAATGCTGCCTTGCAAGACTACTCTTTGGGGTTTTTTATAGCCCAAGATATTGGATATCATTAACTATACTGGCTATTTTTAAAGAAAATGTAAAAAAAAAAAAAAAAAGAAAAAACAAAACCTATACTTTTTATTCTGTTTATCAAAAGTATCAATTCATAAATCCTTAATTACCATCACTTTTCTTTAATTCTCATACACACACGTACTCTAATAAGCAAAATGTCCTTGCTTTCCCCCTTTTTCTTCTACTATTGAACCAAATACTCATAGCATTGTTTCTTTGGCCAATAAACTCAGGAGAACACCCAACTGCAAGGTGAGAAGTTTTCACACTGACTCAGAAAACCATCACTGCAGAAAGACTGGATATTAGTATAACTGTACTGTTAATAAAACACAGGGCCTTTCCTCATTAAATAGCATTTCTAACATTATTTTCAAGAGATGGAAAAGTTCATAACTGTACAATCTCATAGCTTTTAGACTGGATTGTTTACAACAATTTTTTGCATGATACTAATACAAATTATATTTTTTGGATGATACTAACACAAATTATGTTCCACTGTAGGAGCTTTTTAAGATGGATTTTGAAGACCACAGGAGAAACCTGTATCCAAGCAAGGGTTTAGCATCAAATTTTACATTTCTTTTTACCACATCTGGAAGACTCATAAAAGAAGTTTTGCTCCCATTACAGGCTGTAGAAGAGAGTTAAGAAATACAATAAACTACATGTTTTATGGCATCACCAATATTAAATATGACTCTATCCACAGCCTTTTAGTTTTATTGTCCTGGGTTTTGAAATTAGTACTATTTTTATGCATAGAATATTATGCACGTGTTATAAACAACTACTAGAGTTGTTAGGAGAATAATCTCATGGAGTTTTTAAGTAACAAGAGTAACAGATGAAACCAGCCTAAAGATCTGCCACTATGAACTTACCTGCTTTTAGTGACCACTTTAGTTTAAAATACTGGGTCTGTGGCAATTTTATTTGACAATTAGGATCAGTGCTTTTCAGATAGGGTGGAGTCAGAGGCAGCTGTTTTGTGAATTCAACAGAGAACAGCAATTGAAAACCTGCTTTATGATTTAATTAGCAAACAGTTTTAACAGGAAAACAGTTTTCTGCCAAACCAAGAAACTGCTCCTCTTGGCAATCGAACTGCTTCAGCTTTACCCAGTATCAGATTTTTCTGCACTGACTGCCGGCAGAACCAGTCCAAAGAAGAAATTAAGGGCAACTCAGCACAGAGAGACGTCACTGGAGTAGCTGGGGAAAGGGAGTGGTGGGAAACAAAACTGAGTGTCCCTTCTCTTAACCCTAAACTAATGGGTAACAAATAACACCAGAGCAGGTCCTCAAAAACACAAAAAACAAACCAGATTTACCATACTGTTCTCCTTCTTATGCTTTTGCTTTTAAATGCACTTATCTTTGTTATACCCATTTCATTCTTCAGAGTTTGTCATAAAGCAGTAATTCAGTCACACAGCTCCCTACTAAAGAAAAGCAGTTCTAGTTACACTGAACACCAAAGTCGATATAATTGAAGCATTATTTCCCATGCAAAGTCATTCTGAATTTACATACACAGCCACCAGACTGCCAAACTCCTGCCTTGCACAGAGCACTCCTTAACAAGATCGTGTTTTGCACAAATCCTGTAGTCATTCCTTTGATTCTATCACCTGCAGTAACACCGAGATGACTGCAAAGACACAAACCAGAGTTGCTACTGTGTTACGTGTACATTTCTTACAAACCTCAGGAAAGTGACCAAGACACGGCATCAAGAGAAAAAGAAGTCAATGATCTGGAAAAGAGTTTGAATTAGTTCTCTTTTTTACCTTACAACAGCATAATTTTGGAGGAATCTGCATGCCATGTACAAATCATTTAATAAATTAGAACACTACATAAAATTCGTAGTCATCAGAAAATTACTATGAGCTGTACATGCATATTGAAATATTCAAAAGTCTTTCCTAGATGGGAAGAGAACCAGTTCTCAAATCCCAAGGTTCAGATATTAATAGAATTGATCTTCTTGTGAATCCACAAACAAGATCCAGTTCTTAAAAACAATTCTTCTTCACTGCTTCCAACTGAGTCAGGAGCATGAACAAATAATTTAAGTGGGTTTCCACTAGACATACCTTTAAAATTAGAAAGCCACTTCAAAAATTAATGAAAGAGATGTGATTCAGAGCAACAAGGAAAACTGGGACATTGGCCAATTTCAAGAGGGTTTGAAATTTTAACTGATTTTTTTTTTCTCAGTGACTGGATAATGACAGCATTCAATACTTAAAATTTTTACATAGTTTCAAATTAAGTGAGAGCTTATAAACTTACCATTAATCCATTTGGCTTCTGGATTATGAACTATGAACTCTTTTCTGAAGAGATCTTCCAAGGATAATCTGTTTTCTGATGAATTTGCAAGTTCATCTAAAATAAACACAACAACATCATTTTAGATAATTATCGAAAACGATATATTCAGTGCTGTTTCCCAAACACTGGAACTATAAAACCAGAACTCCTGTTGAAATTAGTAACAATACCTCGCTCTTATTTATTTTCACAACAAGAAAAAGTATCATTTTTGTTTAGTAAAGCCTCAGGAAACAAAGAATTGGTGCCTTTTGGACAGGAAAACTGTAGGATTTAGTGCTTGGCTATTTATTATATTGGGGCTTTTGCAGCAAAGCTCTTTCTTACCACAGCCCCACACCAAAAAAAATTACAAACCAATACCAAAATTTCCTGACAGCCAAAGGATGTTGGCCATATTGAGTAACTTACACTGAGGGAAACTAAGTAAGAAACTCCTGCAAGTAAATTTGGAACTAACTGCACCGATTCAACAATTTAAAATGAAATTTAAAAAAAAAATCCTATTTGCACATTTTATATAGCCTGTGCTTGCTTTCTAGTGATGAGAACAACACAACCTGGCTGACAGCCTTGTGTTTTTCCCAAACATGACAGAACCCAGGATTATTACGCTTCTGAACATTAGCCAACACCGACTTATAAAACAAAATAATTTTCCTGCATCTAAAATCATCTCCACACTTCAGGAAACTAAAAAAGAAGCTCTGCTAAATATGCGTCCTTGTGCTGTAAGCTAAATAAGTAAGTAGTGAAGGTTCAATAGCAAAGTGCTGCACTAACAGTGATAATGTTGGACCATTACTAGTAAAGTAAAAGTTTTAGAGTCAAAAGACAAAATCACAAAGTTTCCATGGAGTAATCACTGGCAGCAGCTTGCACTTCACCTGAGTGCTTTAGGCTGTTGAGAACAGCAGCAGCCAAAAGCTGTGCTCTTTGTTGCCTGTGCCCTTGCAAAAAGATGCACCTGTGCACTTCCCACACAACCATTCCAATGCCCAGTCAGGTTTTTTCAATAATATTTATAGTAATTTTGTATGATTGGGCAGGCTACCATAAATTACTGCACTATTTCTCTTCTCTGTGAGCTTTTCTTTCCTTCTCCACAAGAGGAGCTTTGTGTTAGGCAGGTTTTGTCCTTACTGATATTAAACAGTACTCTGGTGACAGACACATACAAAAAGAGTATCTGGCATCACAGCAGCCAAGCAGCAATCTTGTTATCTTGGTGTCAACCCACGATGTTACCAGGACACTTTTAATAAAAAGACCTGCTTTGTAAAGGTCATATCCTGTAACACATTTCAGATGAAGATGTGACCCTTCAAAGAGAATAAAGTCAAACAATAGTTTCATTATTGGTCTTTATTCAGCCAAATTTCTCAATTAGAGGGCCAGCTGAAGCTTACTGGAATCAACAGCAATATGATATTTTTGCCTTTAAATGTCAGCAGTGCCTGCTGCAGTCACTTCAGCTGGTATTAATAAGCATCCTTGGTGTACTGAAGAGAAACTCCCTTTTAATGCACATCATGAACTTACAACAGACACAAGGCCACCCCAGCTGCTCGCTGCACATTTTGCATGTGGCTCCCTCCCAGGTGGCAGCAGGGCCCCGGGAAACACTCACCCACCGTAATCAACTCTTCTTGCACTTCATGTCTTGTAAGGCTAAGCATGCAGAGCTGTTCAAATCCTCTCTCGTAAGACAAACTCTCTAATCCTTAAATAAGCTTTTTGCCCTCTCCCTGCCTTCCAGGAATCAAAATAGCCTGTTTGGGTTTGTTTTTTTTTTTTTTTTCATCTGCCAGGCCAGCATGGGACACAATATTCCACTTGCAGTCTTGCTGGAGCTTTGCAGCAGAGCAACATTATCTCTCTTGATTTATACCTAATCCCTCTGTTTACACATCATGGGACCTTGTTAGCTCTTGCTCCTGACACACACTGTGTTTTTATCTTCAAAGTAAGCACATGTTGTTATGTGTGCTCCATTCAGCTCCACAAATACATTCTTGTGCCTTCAAAACACTGCTTCTGACTTAACAGCATCAAGCACCGGGCTCTTCACATGCCCATGATCCCCCTTCTCCATAGCCTTGTTGACAACCTACCCTCGACAAGCTGTTTTCCATCACCTCTTTGGATTCAACACACCCTGGTCCTGATGCTGTTTATAATTCCAAACGGGTTTCCCTTCTAACCTTACCTGAGTCTGTTTCTACTTACTGTGACCCTTTATTTCCTGCCACTTTGCCAACTAGCAATCAAGCTCACACAAGCTGTTATGTTGCCAAAGATTGCCTTACCTATGACAGATTTTTTTCAACTGCTTAAATAAAAATCAGTAAAACAATAAATCAGCTGAGTACAGAGAGGCTATCAGAGAAGAAAGGAACACCAGCTCAGCTCTCTGACTTCTATCATATCCCTGATATGAAATCGTGATATAAATTGGATTTTAAAGTAAGTTTTTAAATTATAGTTAGCATTTGTAAACTGAAAAAAACTCGCATCTTCAAGCAACTTTAATAGATGTTTTAAAAATAATTTTTTTTCTAATGCTAAGTTTTTACCAAAACAGAGCCCTGTTTGTAACCCTTAACTCTACCTTTCCACTCTGTCAGTATCTCAGATGCCCAGTTTATCTACAACAGGATGAATTACACATGATGGGAACCCTCACAACACTCTACTGGGTTAATCTTCATTGAGCACGAGCACGGATTAGTTGTACTCCACAATGTTTACGCTCACAGGCAGGGGAGAACAGGAGCAGGTGGCCCTCTGTGTCAGGGAGAAGCTGGAATGCATGGAGCTACACCTGAGCGGGGGTGAGGAGCCAACCTTATGGGTCAGGATTAAAGAGGGGCAGGGACAGGTGACATTAGAGTCACCCTGGGGGCTGCTACAGGCCACCCGGGCAGGAAGACAGAGGGGACTGCCCTCACATCCACAATGCCTGGTCCTCCTGGGTGACTCTGACCACCCAACACCTCTTGGGGGGACAGGTCAGTGGGGCACAAGCAATCCAGAAGATTCCTGGGATGCACTGTGATCCAAGTGACAAGGACATGGACATGGAGCAGGTCCAGAGGAGGCCAAAAAGATGCTCAGGGGGCTGGAGCATCTCTGCTGTGGAGACAAAGGGAGATCTGAGACTCTTCAGCCTGGAGAAGAGAAGGCTCCAGCGAGACCTTAGGGCACCTTCCAACACCTAAGGGGGCTCCAAGAAAACTGGAGAGGGACCTTTAACAAGGGCAGGGGGTGACAGGACAAGGGGAAATTGCTTAAAACTGAAAGAGGGCAGGTTTAGAGTAGGTGTTGGGAAGCAGTTCTTCCCTCTGAGGGCGGTCAGGCCCTGGCACAGGGTGCCCAGAGAAGCTGTGGCTGCCCCATCCCTGGCAGTGCCCAAGGCCAGGTTGGACAGGGCTTGGAGCACCCTGGGACAGTGGGAGGTGTCCCTGCCCATGGCAGGGGGTTGGAATGAGATGAGCTTTAAGGTCCATGCCAACCCAAACTAATCTTTGATTCTAGGATGTACTTGTTTATTTTAAAGGCTTCCTTTTACTACTTTGTATTTATTACATTACAAAATAGCCTACTATCTCTTTTTCATTTCCATTGTAAATTTAATTGAACCATTTCTTGAAGGAATGATACTTCCAATGTTCTCACACTATTTGCCAGATTTCTGTATTTTGAATATGTGTATTTATGTACAGGAAATGACACAGATTACAGAAGATACAAACAAAATCAAATGTTAAAAACTAAATGACTACTTTTTATCTGTACATCCAACTAAAAACAGTTCAAATACTGCCATGTATCAATTCAAAATGACAAACCTGTTTGTGCTTACTAAACTAGAAGACTGCAAAAGTAGAAATTAATGGTCTTGCTACTTTTCACGAGTTTATAGGGTATTATTTTTGCAAGATAAATTTAGTCTAAACATGTCATAAAATTTGCCTTCTAACTTAGCAAATAAAACTAATAATTATGTACTGTAGCATGCCATTAACTGAAGCTCCCTACTGACTTTTCTGTGGAAAAAAAACTTTTCATGCTAGAAATCAGGATAAAGGCTTGATGTTAAATGCCATCTGAAAGGTGGAGAAACACCACTAGTAAACTGTATGCAAGCTTAAAAAAAAAAAAAAAGTAGTTTGCTTTCTTTTCCTTTAAGAGTAGTATGAGAGCAGGTATGGAGAGGCTGGTCCTAATCCTGAACAGTTTATCTACTGGACATAATCCAAATGGATTCTCTTCCCAGAGCTTGATTTTACTCAACCCTTTCCACAAAAAGCATTTTCTGACAGTTTGTCTGATCTAACTGTTCTCTAAAGCAATTTTTCTGAAAAGGTGTCCTTTTTTTCCATCATGTGTGAGTTTTCCTTGAGTCTATGATTAGAGGTAGGTGCCACTCTGCTCAACAGTAAGTGCACATATCAGCAGGCATGGTTTAAATGCCAACATCAGTGTCTCAGTAAGGGAGTTCTACAAAAAGCATTTGAGTCTTCCACACCTTCAGAAACTGTAAGTTAACATGAAGGTGGAACTACTGTCAGTCCCAAAAGGACAAAACAGCTTTAAGTGTTGTGGCAGAACACTGGTACAGGGGTGGCTGCATCCATACAACTCTTAGGCTGTTCCTAAGTGGTTTTTCATATAGAAGTTTTCAGTTGCTCATACTTTCAATTGAACATTTCTCAGTTCCGAAATACAGATCAACAATGCTTGATCAGATAGGTCTTCACATCATTCCTACAACGTGGAACTTAAGTCATGCTGTAAAGCAAGAACAAGTTGATTCAAAGGCAGGAATGATTTAAAGGCACTGATATCTAAAAATCTACCTATGACTATTTCAGTAGATGCAGGTGTGTGATGAAATCTCAAAACCATGAAATAGAATAAAAGCAGAGGAAGAAAGGTACCTGTGTTATATTTATACTGACATACAAACCAAATGATGGCATCTCATGGACAGCCATCTGTGTCTCTGCACTGGCCACTAATTCCCAATATAAAGCTGTATTTATGAGATTATCCCCAAGGTATTTTCTTCTGTTTTCTCTTAAATACTTCTCCAGCAATCCACTCCAAATATTAAATAAAAATCACCAGATTCATAATTCAGTTGCCTCAGAGGACAGACAAGCTCCTGTTCTGAAACTTCCAAGTTTTTCCACTCCAGTCTCCTGCTTTAACAAGGGTAACCTGACTCTTTGGCATCTCTGTGCATTTTTTTTATCATTGCACCTACCCAATTTTGAAGGAAACCAGCAGATATTTGCCTGCAAGCCTTCTACTCCCAGGTATGGAGCAGTGTAGCAATTTCTACTTGCTGGGAGCAATGGGGTTTATTTAATGTACTCCTTTAGTCCACAGGGGCTCACAGAGCATTCCTGAGCCCCCACAAGTAGTTACTGGGCTGAGAGTTCATTCAGCCTCTGCCACTAATGTTTTATTGGATGGTTTGGTCTTCCACTTTTCCATCTCTTTGCTGAGAGCACTAAGATATTTATAAAGATTCTGAGTATTATCATAGATGAAAAGTAAGATAAAATGATCAAAAATGTTACTAATACTGTTGGTACAATTTACTCAAACCACAACCATAATTGCAACACAGAGGTTTCAGATTTGAAGAGAAGCTAAGACATTAATAGGTCAAAATACATCTCTTATTTCAACAGAGATTCTGCTTAGTATTGTATAGTCAAGTTATATTTCATGTAATAAATGATACAAAAATAAAATCAAAAATTTCCTTTTAATTTTAATGCCATTTCTATCTTAAGTGGAAGCTAAAGCCTCTTTCAAGCCTTTTGCAAATGAATTACACTTCCTTTTAAAAACAGGTTATCACATATGGAAACACTGATCCCTCTATTAAAAGGCAGAGAGCTGTTGCTCAAAATCTGAGAGAAGTCAAATGACAACTGTTAGTGCACACAGACATTAGAGTTTCTTAGACTGTGGACAAAACAATGTGTAAATAATTGCAGGCAAAAGAGATCATTGCTGTTGTGTTTGGCGTATCAGTAAATACACTTTTGCCTCCAAAAAATACCAGTGAAACAATCAGGCTTCTGAGCAATAACCATCTGAAATTATTATCATTTCCATAAAAAGAAGCAGCATGATGTACAGTGTTTAGGGGAATTTACATGAAATCTGAAAAGCACCCATCCGTACAGGCAGAACTAAATAGGGAGAGAGCTCTCTGATGCTCAAAATAGTACTAGAAATGAACATCCCAAGGTAACGAAGGACACTTGCACTGAATATCTTCATTCAGACCTGTTACGGTTTATGAGAAGGATTTTCAAACCCAAGTATTTATAATAACAAATTTACATCAGCTTGGAACTGAGTACTTCACAATAACCAGATGTGAGGGGGTCTCAATTTTTTTTCCTCCCCTCAAATACTGGACATCCCAAAGTGATCTTAGCACATATTCATAACAAAGTAGCTCCAGCTATAGTGCTTAGTACCTGCCAGCAGACCAACAGAGTAGAAAAATACCTGCTTCCCAAACCATATGAATAATTCATAATAATCAAACAAATTAATAATAAAAGTGAAGAGGGAACAGCACTGATTAGGGCCAAAACAGGGCAAGTATCTATCCTACAATGTACCTCCAAAGCTTTCCATGGTAAGCATTTCCAACCCACAAAAAAGCCCAATTTTACAGACCTAGATCGTTCTGGGAAAAAGGTTTTTATTTATATCAAGCTTCACAGTCTCTATGGGATATCTTAGAGCATCTGAGCTGACAGAACTAGTTTTCACTCGCATGACTTGAACTGAAATGTAGGTCCCAGCTTACACAAGTTTCAACCAAGATCTCTGATTTTGAAGCAGCCTCAGAGATGTTGTAATTCACTGAGCTTTTTTAGCATATTCTTTTTTAAAGTTAACATTCCCCTAGGTTGTTTATTCTTTTTCCATGAGTGCCTTCAAATAGTTCAGTTTATGTTTTTACATCATTAATAATTCTATATAGATATAAGAGCCACGACTGATAGTTATTACTGTAGATTCCAGCAAACACTTGTTATTTTACAAGTCTTCAAAAAAAAGCTACCTCTCCTCTAAACAAAAAACAGTCTTCTGTCTTGAAGTGTACCAGGATACACTACCATCTGCCCTCAAAATCTCATTTTTCTTATTCCCTGAAGAAGGCTCCTATACACTGAGACTACAGCAGCACAACTTTGCTTTTATTTTTCACAACATGATCTAACTGGAAATAAGCAAACAGTTATTTTGGACAGCACCATGCATAAGGATATTTACACAAAAGAGAGGAAGCAGACTATCCATAGTGGTCCTGCATATTCTTTCCAGCTGCCTCATCCCCTCTGACAAGCAAAGCTTTTTGATCCTTTTCCACCCAGCCTCACCACCCTCCTTTAAAGCAGCAGCTCTCTGCTGCACTACTTGCTCATGCGCAGACTCAGCCACCTTCCCTCGGTGATTTCACCCCGTGGCCAAACAGTCTGGAACCATTATTTAACTAAAAAGAGCTTCATTAACTTTCTGGTTTACACAAAATGAGCAGTTGAATGGCAGAATATTTGCAGACCAGTATTTACTATCTGGGCACCCCATACTTTACGCTGTAACTTCAAAACTGGCAAAAGGATCAAAAGGACTCAAAGACTTTATTTTTTTTTCAAAACTTGTGCAGTGTTTGCTCTTTTTGTCTACCTCTTGCTCTCTCCCATTTTTCTTTTCTGTGACTGAACCAATACTTTCCCCTCTTTGTTTCTGAAAGAAAGAAAAGGGAAGAAAGTTGTGCATGTACATTTGGAGGATCCATGTTTGTGATTCAGTGAGAAGTTTCATTCTCGGAATCAGTTTTCCATGGCATGCAACTCATCTGTGCATCTGAAATTACATCAAAAACCAACAACAAACTCTTGAAGTCAGCTCACACCTGCTGAGGCTCACAGGGATTGCTGTATCCTGCTCAAGGATCCTCACACAATCCTAAGGACCTACTGCCAACCCCAAACACTGCTGCTCCGCAAGGCCTCCAGTAGCTCCTGAGTCCCTACAGGCACCAAATATACAACAGCCACAAGTTAAAAATGCCTAAAGGCAAGAGACACTTTAACATTCGTTGCTTTTGATGACTGCATTATGAATCATACACCTTTAATAAGATAAAATAAAGAAGTAGGTTACCTGGGGTTAAAAGAATGACTGACATAGTGATGAGTGAACAAACAACTAGAATCACCAGCAGCGCAATAGCAATTCCCTTCCAGTTCCTCTGCGGAGGGCTGTTACTTCCAAGTTCCTACAGGAATGGAAAAAAATGAAATAAAAGGAAAAGACCACGTTTCATAAACATACATTTCCAGAACTATTAGCGATAGGACAATTGCTCTGAGCACACCTGTAATCACAGCATGGGAGGTGGTCATGATCCCTCCCTTCTCACAGTACACAGAGTCATCCAAAGGTGTGTAACTCTCACGCTTTTTTAATAGATCTCCTTCTTTTTAAATATATATATGTAATTTTATACCCACAAGAGACAATCAAATGATCTTATGCAAGCTGTCCAAAATACAACTGGTGTTAAAATGTCCTGAACATAAACTTCAGGACAATATCAACTAGCAGTTTGTAAGATAATTACAGAAATGGAATGTAGCAATTTACTGTAATTCTACCTAACATGGTATGGACCATAAAGGTTTAAATACACATCCTTTTTAATGCACACTATTAAACTTATTTGTAATAGAAAGCATTAGCAAAACTGCCTGAGGCTGCAAGTATTCCATGCGAAGCTACAAGCTCTTTTTCTCTATGCAGTAGATCAACTGTAAACTGCTCCCCTATCAGTTATAAAAAAAAAAAACCAGTAGATTATAACAAATGTTAAATGAATGCTTCTGTAACTACCAGTTCACTTAAGCCTACATCCTCTGTGGTTAAACGTTTAATTCCTGCCAGGCACCATTTACATTTTTTCAGTAATAGCAACGCATTGCCCGCGTTCATAGTACAGTCTGAGACAAAACAGCACATAAACATCTAACAACACAAAGACAAAACTAGTAAAATTGTTTCTTACAAACAGTATTTTTTTCTATGTAGATTTGGCAAGCAGAAATGTTTCTCTGCCACAATTACACATGCCTTTAGTATCTCAAAATTAAATGCTATGGTAAGGTTGCAAAAAAAAAAAAAAAACACCCCCCCCCCAAAACCCAAAACCAAAACAAAACAAAACAAAACCACAAACAAACAAAGAAAACAAAAAAAAACCACAACTCCCCCCCAAAAAAGAACCCAAACAAACAAAAAAAAAAANAACCCCCCCCCAAAAAAAAACCCAAAAAAAAAAAAAAAAAAAAAAAAAAAAAAAAAAAAAAAAAACCCCCATAAACACCTCCTGCTGTTTTACAAGCTTCCGAAAGTGTGGGAAAGTTTTTTTCACATACACATTATTTTATTTTGCATTCCTGGGTTATAATGAGCGTGAAATGGAGAAGTCTTAACAGAAAGAGGCAATGTTCTTGTGCCTTCTTGGCTCACATACACCACCTCAGTATCAAACATCACCCATAGCAGCAATAGCGTCTTTAACTTTTTAATGTTGTTTTTTCAACCCCTTGCCTGTTCATTTCTACCGCAAAAGACAGTTTCTCTCCCTGATCCTCTTTTCCAGAAAACAGAAGGGGAATTGCCCAACACAATCTCTAAGCAAACCCACAGGGCATTCTCACAGACATTCTCAGCCCATCACAGCTCCCAGCAAGGAACCTCCCCAGCACATCTTCTGCCCACTGGACCCAGCATCATGCCCAGCCTGCCTGAGACTGCTCATTTTTGAGATTTTTTAGCCTCCCCAGAGTGGAAGAGCAGCCAGTCTGTCTCCTCAGGGTAGCCCCTACTCAGGGCTGGTCACCCCAGGAGCAGCTCCCTCACCTGGGAGGTGCCAGCCTGCCCCTCCCCACCCCCGAACCCAGGCGATGGCCCTGCCAGAATAACGGAACCCTTTTATCATCACAGAAATCTCCTCCTGGGTGTTGGCACTGACCCGTGTCAGGCAATGGATGATGTTCACCCACAGCATGCAGAAGTGACCGAGGGCAGCTGCAGCACGGGCTTCGTGGCCAGTCCCTCCCACACCGAACTCTGCAGCTTTCCCGGGATCGCCGTGTGGAAGAACCTGATTACCACAACCGACATCACTTCTGAGATACCCGTGGGGTTTTTCATTAAAGTTCAGGGCTCCTGTCTTCAGCACTCAGGGGAAAAAAATGGTGTAAGCAGGAACTCCTGGCACCTGTCTCCTTTCCCCATCCCATTGCTCCTGCTTCCCAACCACTTTCAAGCCTGCCTACTTCCCTCATTTTCTTTCCCATCTTGTGAAATACTAATCACCACAGCCTGAGTAGCCTTAGACATAGGTCTTCAAGGCCTACATGACTGCTTCATGAGCCCCCTGCTGATCCCCAGGTTATGAGCATCGTGTGGTTCCATCCTCTCTGGACAGCCCTGGCCACGCTGACGCTGCAGGGCTCCGCAGCCTTTCCACAAAAATACGCAATTTCTGCGTCCTGCAGGTGAACTCAGATTCAAGCTATTACCTTCCCTTAAGAACTGTTTTGAAATGTTAATACCACAGTCTAGGAAACACAAACTTACTCTAAACATCACAGTACTAGCCTTATTCAAATGACACCTGACAGAGTCAAATTTAAGACAAGAACTAGAAGCTCACAGAACCAAGTGCTGGTGAGAGAACTGTAGTTTCCCTCAGAGCATCATTAAACCCTATTCCAAAGAACTGACTTAAAATGACAGGAGCTGGACAACTTGATGAATGTACCAAAGCTTCCAAAAAATGTACCAAGTCCTCATTATTCACAAGGTTCTTCTCTGCAGACATGAATATTGTTCAGTTTCTAAAAATAAAGCTTCATTTTAAATACTTTTGCAAATTTGTGCAAGGAGAATATCAAAGAGATGAATCAAGAACTGAGCATACAAAGCTTATTGGTACCCACAGTGAGAAAGAAGAGAGCTTCCAGGTAACTGAAAACTTGGAGACTGGCATAAAAAAAGGACTTTTTTCCCATTAAGATATTTGGGTTTAACATTTGGATGAAAATTACTAGTTGTATGAAATTACTATATTAGAATTTATTAACCGTCATGATGTTTTGATATTGAGTGACAACATTCTTGTAAGTCATTAATGAAGTTAATGTACACAAACAATATGTGATGAAATATTAGAAAAATTACTGTAATAGAGTGAATTCATAGCACAATCAGTATCAAGGGCATCTCCAAGTAACTTTTTTGACGCTAACCAATGGAACTCTTGGACTGTAATCTACAAAGTTTTAAAATAGTTTAAGCTGCAGTTCTTCAACAATAAAATATTTTTAGCCTCAGGCTGCTTTTCAAAATGGCCATAAGCAAAAGGCAGTTAAACAGATGTTTGGACTGTGTATTGCTGGCAAGGCGGAAGCTGTGATTTCTGAGTGTGACAAGAAGATAGAGGCATTCTAGAGGAAACATCACAGAGAGCCGTACAATGAGACGCTTTTGACACCATGTAGTTTCCCCATAACTATCTGCTAACTGGAACATAACAACAATGCAGACACAGATGGAGATTTAAGGATTTAATCTTCTAAACAGGCTCTTCTATTAATGTGGTTTCAAAAACTATCAGTTCTTAAATATGGTGGTTTATATATAACACTACCTATAATGCTATTATAGATTTTACAGTCTAATTCTAATGAATCAGAAAATGGCTGCGCAAAGTATAATACAATTGCAAGTTTTCTCATTATTCATAGTAGCTTTTTCACAAACCACTTAATTGCATTGTTGCCAAAAACAACCCTCAAGTAATACATATTTCTGAATGTAATTTGTGATTGAACAATACCTTACTAAAACATAGCTACAGAGGGAAAAATGAAACACTGCACGCACAAAAACAACGCACACCAATGTCAGAGATCCCAATGCCTATTGCTGCCAAATGCCAAAGACCACATTTACCAAGAGCAAACAAGCCCCCACCATCAGGGATCTCAATGTGTGCAGCCAAAACACAAACCCTAAAGCTTCTGCTCTGTGATTGTCTCCATTCAACCTCTGTTGAAAAAAACCCTGAAAGACTGGTCTTACAAAAGCATGCTCTACATGTGTGACACAGCATTACAGAGGCTGCAAATCCTGCAGCAGCAACCCAAGGAAAGGCTAAAACTAAAACCTGCAGAGACTGGGTGTGGGAGGGAGGACAGGTTGAGGCTGTCTGAGGAAAACATGAGTCATTTCAACCCTTCTGCGTCCCTCTGTCCTAAATCCCATTCTCCACTGCAACACGAAGTATTTCGGAGGGAAATGATGAAAAAATATATCCAGCAATATGCAAAGCAAATATAACTGAAATAGGCTGAAGCATCTTTCTCTCTCCTTTTCTAGGCTGTTTTCTGAATATATAGTCCTTCTCCAAACACAGTTTACAGGCTGATGATGAACTGATTTGTCAAATGCCTTGCAGTTGCTTTCCCTTATCCACCACTGCTGTAACCCTGTTGTAGAAAGCTGTAGCCTCATTCAGCAGTTCTGAGTTTTTGTTCTCTATTTTTTGATGAAATACAGATTCTGACTCAGATGTTTCATCTTCAGAATAAAAAAACTACAAAATTTCCTCCATAATGGCTGTATCATACAAGACTGTAACAAGAAGACCTGACCCAAGTTCCTATTACAATAGAAAAAACAAAATGAAACTAAATTCCATTAGGTTCATTTTATATAGAAACATTTTTTATCCCTTGATCCAGAAATGCAAGTGCATATTTTAAGTAGTATTGGGGATATTGATTTGAGAAAAAGAATCACTCAGAATTAAGAGATGTAGTAGAAGAAAATCTAAAAAACTTCCAAATATTTACATATTTCTACTTGAATAAACTTGCAGTCTTTCTTGTAAGAAGCATAACCAGAAAAAAAATCACAGCTTCCTTGCTGAAGCTTATCGAGTCACACAGTTTTATTGTTAATCAATGAGGATAAAAAGTCTTTAAGACATAATTTTTCCAGCAAGTGAGTACAACTAAGGTTGTTTCAAGAGAACAAAAGGTCAGAAAATATTGGCATAACATGCTGCATTAGCAAGTCAGGTTTTTGAATTATCTTAACAGCCTTTTCCAGATCTCTTGGAAAACTATTTGTGTAAACCACCATAGCGTTTCCACCATGGAAAAAATGCCAGAAGCAACAGGAGAATGCCTGGTGGAAGCAGGCACATGGAGGGGCACTGGCTAAAGCCTGAGGACTGCACAGTGTCTCTGCCAGACTTTTCTAGAAGACATTGCTAAGTTAAAATGCAGCATCTCCCTTGGGAGAAGAAGTGAAACCCAAACTTTCAGTGACAAGGTGTTTAACCAAATTGCTTTTTCTCACAGAGCTCCTGCCCATGCTGCATCAACCCAGCTGATAAATGGTGGGATGAGCCAAGAGCAGAAAGTATGCATTGCTCTATAAAAGTTAAGAACAAGAATTCAGGCAGTTTTAACTATTTCTGCTGGGTTCAGCTCAAGCTGAAAGCAGAGATTCTGCCATAACTTCTGCAGTCCGGTGAGAGCTTTCCCAGGCTGACGTGACTGACACTCCAAGTCTGCAGATGCACATTAGTGTTTATCCCTGCACTGGGGGTATCTGGAGCACAAAACCCACCAGCACTGAGCTGCAGCAGTGTCTGGTGCTTCCCAGTTTTGTGCTGAGGCAGGTGAAAGATCTTAGAGGAGTTCTGGGCTGTAGTAGATTTGGGCTATAGCACTTTCTGCCAGCATGGCATCTTCTGAAGCCTTGAATGAATCGTCTGCTTTCTTTTGTACTCTTTCCTCTTTTTTTATGTCATTCTGTCACCAGGACAAAGCCTATAAAGAAAAGCACTAAGAAGAATCACAGCCCCCCCCTATTTTGGCAAGAATTTCAGGGGCAAAGTGCATTAGAGTAGGAAAAGCAAATGTAATTTGATTTGCAGTAAGAATGAGAATGAGTCTCACTCTGAAGCTTAGATGTAATCACAACAATACGACTTCATTAAACTCTTGCCATTTGCATTCCCCAAACATAAAGAAAAGGTGACAAATGGAAAAAATACAAATAATTTCATGTCACATTTCAGGTGTTTTAAAAGACACACTCAATACACTTATAATAGAAAGATTGCAGTCTTTCCAAAGCTCTTTATAGAGCTGGGCTTGCAACTGATTAACCTGCCCTGGGTTTGCAGTGTGCTATTTGAAGGGAAATTACCCCAGCAAGCCTTCTGATTTTGTGATTAAGTGATTGTGTCCATTCCTTTCCAGCTGTTTTTGACTAATCCCATGGCCTAGATAGCAAAAGAGACTAGACAGATCCACAAAGTGGCACAGGATAGCTCTAATCCATTTGCATAAGTACCTATCATTTTCATCCCTCATGTTCCCTTTACAATCCGCTGTGTTATAAGATCCTGTTGCTGCAATTCTTGTCTCAATGATTATGGTCACACAATTGCTTTCCCCGGTCAATATCTTTATTCATGAAAACATTGGCACTTCTTTTCAGAGTCACTGTAAAATGCCACTTTCAGAGGAATGCAGGATTCTGTCATGTCTATGGAAAATGGGCATTTTAAAAAGAGAGCAGCTTGTCAGCAATTACCCTGCTCAGAACAGGTGCAGGGTTTGGATATGGGAACAATCTGTCTTCATATTTTTATTTCCTTGGGCTGCACTGGTAAAACAAAGCCCTCGTTTTGCAGACCCAAACTGAAAACAAACCCAGATCAAAACAACTAAAACAAACTCAAATCCACCCCTCCTCAGTAAAAATAAACTAAAACAAATGTGCACACATAAGTCATTCTGAGAATTGTTGATCACTCACACTGGTTATCAACCTTAAAAAACCATTTCGTGCTTTCTTTCAGCTTGATCACTTTTGCTCTAAGCAGAGAGATCTTTTCCTTGGACCTGCAAATGCCCATTCATTAACTGGATTTTGGCTATTTGGGGTATTTTGGAACATCCTTGTCAATGCCCTCAGTTCCAACTACTCACAAAAAAAAAAGACCAGAAACATTTATGGAATCTATTTAATGTATTATGGCCAGCATTAAGAATACATTCCACATCTTCCCACTCATTTTGCAGTGTACCTTGTAACATTTACTCAAAGACAATGAGCTAGCTATTACACTAGGTACACAAGTAAAAGCTTAGCTTCTAAAGCATTCTGCTGAAACCCGTGTTCAAGGTCTAATCACAGCAGATGAGCTTAAACCTTAGGTCATTATTCCTGCATGTAATAAATGCAAACGTAGAGAGATGGGTCAGCACAACTGATCAAAACTGTGTGGCACCTGCCCAAGTGAAAATTTGTGGCCATCTACTTTTTTTTTTTACCGAACAGATTAGAATTCAAACAGAGAGGGGAGGAAGCAAACCATCACAGTGCACAAGATTAAAGCAACTATGGAAAATGCAGGCCATGGAAAATATTGCCATAAGCACCGCTAAGTAGCTGGGGCAGAGAGAGACTTGAATAAAGTAACAATGGATGGCAAGGCACTTCGATGAAGAGGTGAAATGCCAGCATCAGAGGCAACTTCACTGAGCCTCAGGATTTCAGAGTTGTAATCCCTTTCCATCCTCTGTTCACAATCCTTCAGAGTTTGTTTCTAACAAAGTTTCAGAAGTGGAAATACTGTACTCTTTCTTTCCAGTCCAGCGGAAATACTTGGAGAGTTAGGGAGAATGACAAAGTTCTGACTTTGTTAGTGAGGAAGTACCTTGAGACTCAGAACAGAGGGACAGGAAAGCTACAGCAAGCCACCTATGGGGATTTCTGCAAGTTCCTAAGGATAACAGCTAACGAGCAGCTGCTTTATTAAATATGACTCCAACCTCCCCTGCAGATCTCACCTCCAGACAGAAGGTTGTCCAGAGGAGTCTCACACCCCTTTAGGGGGCTGAGGCTCACCAACAGCTCTGCTCTGACTTCAGGTTATGTTCCTCGTGCCCTCATCAGACCAAAGCCCCAACACTCACACCATGCTACGTGTTCTTTTCCTCACACCAGTCTCATCTCGAAGCTAATGAGAGTTTTGTCTGATTAGGAAAAGCTCTCTCTGAATCTTGAAGACTGCCTGCGAGATTACGATGGAAATAAAGCAGCTCGTTTCCAGTGAGCCCATGCACCATTAGCATATACAGGAAATCAACAGTTCATTTGCCATAATTAAAGGAAATCTTAGAAGTATTTTACTAAAGCAACTAAGACCAAGGACAGAAAAAGATGACAAAGCAGCAGGCATAAACATGATTTTATCCAGGTTACTATGATGTAATGCAAGAAATCTGTATAAACACTGGCACAGCCATTTATGGCCAAAAAGGTATTGTCACATATTCCTATTGATCCTAACTTTAATGAAATGTCACAAGATAGTAAAGTATGTCTCCTATTCTTATCACGTTAAAGAAAAATCCCCCAGCCAAGTAAAATAACATCTCAAGAAAAAAGGACATAACAAATAAATGAATACAGGCTATACATGTTGCATACCTATAGATCTTTCTACAGACATAACAAAGTTGTTTAATGGAATTTGCCCTTTTCATTGCTCAGAAACAAAGTTATACTTTGCCTGATTGCTTTTAAAAAAAAAGTCTTTAACACATTTTTTTATTTCCCAATATATTGGCAAGGTCCCATAACTGATGATTTTTGAGACTGACATCAACGATTTCAGCATTAATGAGCAGATCTGTTTGACAACCCAACACTGCATTTCACTGAAGGTTAGATAGACAGCAAGGGTTACCAAACTGCAGCAACGCCACAAAGTCACATTCAGGCCTATGACACATAATTTTACCATGTAAATTTAACACAGTGCCCCTATTTTTAATGGTAAAAACTGCACTGCTGCGTGACTTTCAAGTAAGTTCACTATTAGATTAGAAAAAACAAAACCACCTTTTGGAGTTTCTCACTGTTCAGGTATTTGTACACAAGCTTAATTTTATGCCATTTAAGAGTCCTGGAGAATGGATCTGACAGAAACTTTTTTTTTTTAGATGAGTGATATTAAATCAGGAGTCATCAAACTATGGAACACATTTGTAAATGTTACTTCGCAAATTTACATCAATATTTTTCTATTTGTTTTCAGATGTACATATAAATGACATGTAAATAAAACAAGTAATTTAAAATCCAAATGTGTCTTAATAAGACTCTGTGCACATACATATGTATACACATGCATGTATCACTGAAAATATATACAGATAAATATTATTCCAGGCAACATTCCTATAAATAAATAGAAATGTAAATAAACCAAGGAGAGTCAGTACCAGAAAAGGCAACACAAACACAATCTCTGTGTTTGGAGGGATCTAAAGCAGTAGAAAGCGTTTCCCAAGCTCAGGTGAGAATGGGAAACCTACAACTTTTTATGTAAATATCTGTCAACAAAACTGTAGCAAGCAAAATTATCTGATCTGCTCACTCAGTATCTCTGGACTCTAATTGGAAATTTATCATTTAGATTTCCCCCAGTCTGCTTCATCACTAAATGACCTGTTTTTCCAGAAAATTGAATTCTATTTAAAGGAGTAGAATACTATGATTCTAGGGTGAGAAATAAAGATATGGCTTTATCCTGCACTTTTTAGGAGAAAAAGACCAGAGAGGTGATCAGGAAATTTTTAGATTTAATACATTATGCTATGTTATATAGAGTTAATATATATATGTAATGACCCCACAGAGTCAAAATCACATTTCACTCAAAAACAGTGTAAGTCCTCACAGCACTAAGGACACCACATTTTTCCAACACTCTTACACAGAGAGCTTATAAAAAAGCATTCATAGAAAGACAATGGGTCACAAAATCATCTCTTTACATATATTCCACTCAATTAAAAAGCAAATTTAGTACTAGGAGGAAAAAAAAAATCAGGAATTTCTTGGCTGTTTTACTGGATTCATTGATTTTTTTTTTTTTCAGTATACTTCCAGATAATGTAAAAATCCAGCTTTTTTTTTTTTTTTTTACCTGCAACTCATTTTACCTAATGGCCAAACCTATCTACCTTAAAAAAAAACCTCAAAGGCCCTTTATCCATTATGGTTTTTTTGGGAAATGTGAGCCACCCAGTAAGAGTCAAGGTGCTCCTATTGGCAGACTTTTGCAGGTGCTGTTTTTACTGGAAAGCAAAGAAATGCATACATAGATACACTAAGGTCTGCTGCAGCAAAGCCTGGACATTCTGAGGAGCAACTCAAAGGAACCTCTGATTTTACAGATAAATAATCCCTAATACAACAATAGTGCCATGGAAAGTCGTGATGTTGTTGAGCACTCCACGTATGCTTCAATATTTTTACTAAAATAAAAATAACTTGTAATAAAAGTGAGAGCACATTACTATCTTAGAAATTTTGGCAGAAATCCATCCAAACTAGGAGTTTTGACTTAGAGAAAGAAATGAATGGCACCTTTAATTTTCTTCAGAGTAATGTCTTCCTTCTGTCTGATTCCAATGACAAATAAGGCAAGGATGATCTCTATAAAACACATAATATCTATTTATGTTTCTTGCCATTTAAAAATTAAAAGAGTTATAATTACAGTTCTGATAAACAGAGATAGAAGAGAAAGATCTTACCAATGCAGAAGTGGTACCTGCCTTTGGCAGAGCTGTTACACTAAAGTGGATGAAAAGTTCCAAGCAGCCCTGCCACTGAATTCTCCATTAAAGGACTGGAAGGTCATTTGTTGTCTACAGATCCAGTACTCACAACAGACACTCAGCCCAAAATCTCTCCTTGGCTCTGAGCTTTCATATAAGAGCCAAATAATTCCTTCAGATCCACTTCAGCAGCTCCTACTGAAATGTCTGGAGGCAAATATTTGACTCAAATGAAGGTGTTGGGCTATGAGACAGGCTGTAACACTGTGGCTTTCTTATACACTCTTATATAAACTGGATTCTTGTGATACTCCATGATTGCCCAAATTAATAATTTTAGAAGTATCAACCTTCATCGCCTTTTTCTAAATACTAGCTTAGTTTTTAACAAGAATGAATGAACACGTTCAGTGTGTACTCAAAAACAAGCTACTAGAAGTCAGAATCCAGACCTATGTGGCAAACTAAACTGATTAATTTAATTAATAACCTACAAAAGGAATTTTCCCAGATTTATGGCATGCAAAAATGGGTTCACAGGTAATCTTGAATGTTCACAAAATACAAACCACTTTCGGAGCAAAAACACGGAAAAAAACCAAACTGAAGCAAACAAACCACCCATAGAATAGAAGTCTGAATTTTATCACAGATAAGTGGCAGTGATTAACAAATGTATTTTCGAACTGATGGAAACTCGCCAAGAATTAGCTTTCAGCTAATTTACAAAAACGGAATTGTAACAAAAGCGTTGGTGTAGTTAATATCTGACTTTTGCAGGAAAATTTCCTTCTTCACATTTTGTGTTGATTTTCTACCTGTGGGGTTTCTCCCTGTTTTCTGCAGCTCATAGCACCGTGTGCTCCTTATTCCCTCCCGAGTAAATGAATAATCTGTTACATCCTTGTCTCCTTTGGGTAAACAACTTACGAAATTTTCTGGAAGCAGCTACATCACGACTTCTGCGATTGCAACTTTAGGCAGCTCTAGCTGTTCCCGCAGGATTGAAATTTTGAGGAATATTAAAACCAGCAAAGCTCCTTGAAGCGGACCCGACACCCACCAAGGGACAAAGCCAGCAGCTGGCTGCAAGCTGTGCCCGTGATTTCTGACTGCAGCGGCCCTGGGAGGAAGCAACTCCTCAAGTCACAGCGTGTGGACATGTGCAGCCAAATCCCCGTGGCTCTCTGCTGGGCACAGGGTATTGAAAATAAAAACCAGCACTGAAGTAGCTCTTGTGCAACACCTTGAGTGGGAAAACAAAGCCCAGAGACTGCACTCCATCCTTCCCCAACTTCCACACACCTCAGAAGATGTGAAAATAAAAAAAACAAACAGCCCAAAAAAAAAAAACCCAAAAGCAAAACAAAGCAGAAGTGGCTCTGACAAAGGTGACTCAGACCCAAGTTGGTCTGATGGACCAGCTGGTTGAAAATCTGGTATTTCCTCACCTCTGCCCCCAGTGTTACTGCTCATGATAAGCCTCACAAACAACCCCACCACACTCTTAGCTACAGAGGACACCAAGGCATTTTTCTGTGCACAGTCTGCTCACCCAGACTTGGTTGATGACCCCCAGACTTGGGGGTCAATGGGGACAATATCCAGTGATTTTTTAATTATTCTGTCATGAAAACTAACATCAGTAAAAAGCTCAGCTTCTAAAATCCAATTAGTCATATTTGATGATAAGAGTACTATTTCCATTAGTGCTTTCTACAGAAGTCTTTGAGAGCAAAAACCATGCTTTTCATATATTTGAAAGTGAAATAAAAGTATTAATCTCATCAGTTCACCAAGACTACCTGTCTACAAGAGAATATTCTGCAAAACAACATGATGCTTTAATTACATGATGTTTCAGCATGATGCAGCAAGAGAAATTGAAGCAATAAATCTTATAGGAAAAGAATTTGAAGTTTCTAATCCTTATTCTGTTCTAGTGTATAATATTCTATGCAGAGTAACAACTGCATATCTACATTGTTGATATTGTTCTTAATTAAAATATATTAAAATACGCATAGTTGGAATGTAGTAAACTGGGGCAATTGTGTAGGAGTCGTCCTTTTGATCTAGGAAAAATGTGTTGGTAGTATTTATTCCATTATTTCCCCTAGAAGGGAAGTATGCATGCAATGTTCTATTTATACTTCATACTGCAAACAGGATTTTGCAATGGAATTGAAGTAGGACATTTTGACTTGAT
This sequence comes from Picathartes gymnocephalus, assembly GCA_013390045.1. NCBI lineage: Eukaryota > Metazoa > Chordata > Aves > Passeriformes > Picathartidae > Picathartes > Picathartes gymnocephalus. The sequence goes on from WEKY01044824.1 coordinate 180,798, forward strand.
AATTTTATTACCTGATCAATTTTGTTCTGCATGTTTAGGAGGAGTGTTTGCTTCTTACCAAAAGCAGAAAGCTGGATTGTTTTTTAAGAATGGAAAAAGGGAATCAAAATAGCAGACATCTGAAAACATCCCAGAGGATAATGAAAAGTTTTGCAAGGTACAACTGCAACAATTGTAATTGCATACCTCACTTCTGAAACAAGAAGCTACTAAAGATATACACAGTAATTCTTCTGAGTGCCCTTACTGAACCAGGAATCAAAACCTGCAGTTTATCCAAAAGCTGTCTCACTACCACTCACTGTCTATCCCCAAGTGCACTACCCTTCTCTGACTCCATCTGCATCAGTGCCCAACACACTGCAAGGCACTGCAGTAAGAATGTTTTATTTTCTGGTTTTCATGCGTTCCCTGTGGTGATTAGTTGCATATTTAGGTAACCCTGCAATTGAGCAACAAAAGAAACCCTTGGTGCTTTTGTCAATAATTCATTTTAAAGCTGCAACTTCAAATATTTAAGCATACCAAGCAAGGAAAGGGCATAAACCGTTTTAAAAATATGAGAGCCATTTTAGTTTTTTCCAGCCACTCAGTAATTACTGTGTTAATGTGAAGCTTACGAAGAAAAGAAAAACATATTATTCAGATTACAAGTGGAGTTACTGTTGCAGGACGAAGGAGAAGAATTAAATCAATCACTTTATGAGGAAGGGCCCACAAACACTTCACGAGCACACACTCAGGCTGAACATCCCAAGTCCTCCACTTGTGCTCTGACCTGAAGGTGCAATTATCTGTGCTCTGACTGCAGCCAGGTTGATTTGCAGACTTCACCAGGTAATTAGGCAGGTGAGTGGAAGAAATCATCAGGACAACTAATTGTGGCTTCAATGCAGAAGACAGTTTCTGAAATCCTTATCAGGTAGGAGCTGAGAGGCGTGAGGAAAAGTGGAAATTCACTCAGCTCAAACAGCACAAGTAACTGTGAACAGTTCTGCCTCCCCTGTGATCCCTTCCTCTCGTTCCTATGAACAAAAACGAATGATAATAAGGCCACTCTCATCTGAGAGGAGAACACCCATGACCCACATCTATCCTGATGCCTGCACCTGACCAGCCAGTCAATGACAGCTCATCAAGGGCACATCTAGGAACTGCCAGATGGCACCAACACGTAAACGTGTATTTAAAGAAACAATGATCACATTTTCAATTATATACCTGATTTTCAATCATACACCTTTTATGGGTCACCGTCTTCTGAGATTACAACAGTAATTTTCACGCCTGAAAATCAGACTGATAATCACAGGATGGGTAAAACTTCATGAAGTCCTTTATCACTTATAAGTGGCTCTGAACCTGACTGCTGTTTAATGTACCAAGTGACCGAGATGATAGAAGGTCAAAGGAGAATAAAATACATGGAGTATGGAAAATTTCCATCACAGAAACATCATGATTATCTAAAAATGAAGAGAGGCAAAATGTGATGAGTACATTTCAACCTTTTTTTTTTTTAATCCTTATTTACAAGTCTTCCATCTTAATTGTCAGATTTCTGTCCACACCTGTATCCAAAACGGGTATCATGGTTTTCTTATACCAAAAGAATGGAAAATTCAGGGAAGAAAAAACCTTAGAAGACAAAACTCATACACTCAGAAATTAAAAATTTTCTAAGACTGGCAAATGTAGGTGCCTAAAGCTTCAGGAAAGTATAGCATTTTAGAAAATTTTCAGTAGACTGGGAACAGCAATCACCTTATAGTCTATTTCAGAGTAGTGTAAGTTTTCTGCTTGGACATTGAGTGCTTCTTCATCTCAGCAGAATAAAACCAATAGAATAAAGTTAATTTGGCAGTATTTTAAGGGTTTTTTTGACTCATTTCCTAAGTCCTCAGAAGGTTTTTCATTTTGTCAGTCTGCCACAGAAGTAATCATCCAGAAAAACGACTAAAGAACATCACAACCCTGGTCTACTCAATTCTTCACAAATGAGGCATTAAAAATGACCACCTGACTTGCAATTACTACCCGTAGTTTTTAATAACTCTTAGAGTTATTACATCTGTCTTGCTGCTATACTATACAATAACCAACTTCAGTCTTCAGGAGTATCTTGTCAATCAAGCCTTTTGAAATTTGCCGCTGCTGTCTTAAGACTTCTCTTTAAATCCTCACTACCACTCAATTCTTTCAGAAAGTATTTTTTTTATTCTGTTTGGTAGAACTGGAATAATACATAGAGAACATCTGCTGTAGCAGGTGACTGAAATTTCATTCCCCTGCCCATTTAGCCCATTATTCTACACTTACTCTTGGTTTTGTTACCCCTAACACTGATAGAAGAGAGTTTAAATTATCTCCTTTTCTTCAAAAGCTCCACATGGCCTCTCATTTTTACCTCCCCACATTTTACAGACACCATATAACTCTATCTCTTCCCTTGCACAATTCTCATTTTCTTTGCATTGGAGTTTTACTGTCAAGAAGTATAAGTAGTTCTGTGAACCACACTGGCCATTAAGAACTGGAAAGGTAAAGCCAAATCACTCTGCTTTATCAAATGTCTGTGGCCGTAAGAATAACTTCGAACATTTCTAAATACGTACAAGCACACAGAGCTTTCTTTGAAAAGAACTATATTAAATGAGATTTTTTACCATATTTATGAGCAATGTTGTGTTGTGAAGCTAATTCATGGTCAAGTAACTGTATTTTATGCAGAAAAAAAAAATCTTAAATAGTAAGATCTAGACATCATTTTAATGATCTTCATAGTTATAATGCCTGTGGACCTGGTAAGATTGTTTTAGCTACTGCAGCAGAGAGGCCAGGCTGACCCCTGGGGTTTGTGTCCAGCCCAGGGATGTGTCCACAGTGCTCCCTGTGGGAATCACCCAGAGCTCTCGCAGAGCCTTTGGCACCTCCTGCACCTCTGCAGCGCCTCGAGCACACCATGCACAATGCAAAGACAATTTTCATTCTCTCCAAACACCTGATAATCTCTGGGATTTAATGCTGCGACATTTATTAGCTCGCATCAAAAAGGATCTGCCAAAAACAAGCAGCGCTGCCCATCAAATGAAATCCTCACAATTCTCTGTTGTTGTAGATCAAACTCTTTTCTGTCAACCTGTTCTTTTGAGCTAATACTGTATTTTTTGAATGAAGGAAGCACATTATGTGTCTGTGTACCATTTTACAAGGACTATGTTATACTAAAACTTTATTCACCCACAATGAACATATGCATTACTAAAACACAGCACAACTAACCTGGAAGGATGCTACTCCTTCACCTTCCCACGGCAACAACCAAAACTTCAAAATGGTAAAAACAAGGAGCTTTAAAAACTGTAAATGAATTGTGGATTGACCTTGAGCAGATGCAACGGGTTCAAATCAAAGGCAAAAATTACCTGGAGACGAGTCATTAATTTGAAATGAATTTTGAATATCAGTTTTGAGTGTGGACTGTGCTCTAATCTACTAAGATTAGAATTCAAAAAAATTCTCCACTAAAAAATAGGAGCTGCATAGAAACTTCAGCTGTGCATCATTTTGTAATCATAAAGGAGGATAAAAATAATTAATGTTTATAGGCAATCAGCTCCTCTTTTTTTTAATGTGAATTACTAATTTTGGGTGTGCACTCTGTAATGTATTTGTATCGTAGGTACTTTGTAAGGGTTCACCCATTTTGAATTAATCATGAGGAACACAGATGAAACTCAGATCTGCTCTAAAGTCCTCAGCAGTTTCTCAGGGTGATGCTTTTAATAGAACCTAAATTGAGCCTCTTTATTTCAATGGAGATGACTTATTTTAAATCAGTACCAACAGTCCCACTCAAGTCCTAATCAAGTTTAAGTACTATGAAAAGCACTGCATTTTAATTTCCCTGCACTTGGTATTTGCACACAGAACCATGCAAACCCACCTTACACCACTTGGACACTGTTTTGTTTCAAAAACAACAAAAAAAGAAATCCTAAAAACAAACGTGAGCATCAGTTCAAAACTGGTTTTGAGCTAACACACAGATTTCTGGGTTTATTATCCCACTGTATAATCAGAGATCTGTCTACCTGCCTAGAATCATTCCTTATTTACAAAGCTTAGAAGACTTAAAGAGGATCAGCCATTCTGCACATCTGGGAGTCAGTAATTAAGTCACAGCACAGAAAACCGAAGTGCTGCAGGGATGGACTAAGAAATGGGATACAACCTCTCAGCTGCGAAAGGTTCACAGGGCCTCAAAGCAGCCAGCAAGAGCTGTGCCCAAGCGGTGCATAAATGGTGATTTGTCCTGAAAATGGGCTCATGTGAAGAACAGCCAGCCAGCTCAGAGATGAAAAGTGGCTTCTGACAGTGGAAAGTTACCCAAATATATAATTTCTTCCACAAGAGGCAGTATATTCTGTAATTCAGTGGATGTGATTTAATGGATGTATAAAACACATTTTGCATATCAATGCAAAATATGTATTGTAAGTTCAAAAAAAACAAACAAAAAAAAACCCGTAAAGTTGTGGGCCATTTTGCTGAGAGGCTCGAATCCAGGGTTTTAACGTATACAGTATTTTTTCTCACTAAACACGTTTCCAATGCAGAATCAATTCTACTGTCAGTGTTTTCCAAGTGATGCCTCTTAACTCCTCACACATGAATTTCCATCTCCCATACAGCCAGGTTTCAGGGATGATAATCTTATTTTAGCAGAGTGGTTGGAGACACTGAGCTTACTCAGATGGGAATTCTCTGACTCCAGAAAGAAAGAAGTCCCAGAGCTGCTTCCATCAGTGCATGTACTGTAGCAAGGCCATTTTGAGGGCAAAGCCTAATTATCATTTGGATACAGTTTTACCTTCAAAAGCAAACATGAAAGTATTGTATAATATGCCTCATTCCCCTTGTCTATTTTTTCTATTTTAATTTCCTGATTTTAATGAACAAAGGCACACCAGAAGCAGGTTCTGTACACATAAAAATTTACTCCAGTCTTCAAATATGACCTTTTAATTAAAATATAACACATCATTTAAAAATTATTTCAACAGTTGAAAATGCTGGAGATAGAAATTTGTTTAAAACAATATAAAGGAGAGAAGTAGTGGCCAAAGTTACTTTCATTCTCAAGAGAAAACTGTTTGTACAGTGAGTGGGGCACACAGTATATCACAATTACCCCAACTAATTTTTAGCTGAACTGTGGCACGACTGAAAGACAACAAAACCTTCATTTCCCACCAGCACAAACCCATAGGTATTGTCTGGCTGCATTCCTGAAACAGCTGTGAAGGACTTTTGGAAGAAGAAGGATGACAGAAGATAGAGTTGTGGTGTCTTCCCTATTCCAGTCAGAGCATCATCCCCAACACAGGCACCATGGAGGGTTCTCCGTGCCTGGCTCAGAGCAGGGGCAGGAAACATTGCTCAGGAAATATTTAACTGAGGAGTCAAAGCTGCTTGGAGGGCAAGTTAGACAGAGCTCAGGGACAAATCTGCTAAAGCTCTATGTTTTGACTCAAAAACTGTCACAGTAACCCTTCACAAAAGACAGATCAATTTGGGTCCTTGGAAGGGATGTTGGTTTATAGGCAACAAGTGATGTTATGAACGGAGAGTTTCAGTGAACCACCCACATGACAGAAAGGACAAGTGAGAGGAAAAAAAAAGGAATATGTAACAGGTCTGGCTTGAGGGAAGACTCAACTAGGTTACTACAGAAATTTGCTCCCGAGGAAAGCTTTTGAAGAGGGGCTGCAGCCACAGGAGAGGAAAAGCCTGGAGATTTGTCCTCCTGGCTCCTGCACTAACAGAGCTGCGTGGTCTTGGATGAAACAGGAGCAAGTGCCTCTTCATCGATGTGGGATGCCTTGTAAACAACACTTTCCTCCTGGAAACTTCCCTATTTCTGCACTTGCTGACAGAAAGCACTGCTGAGCAAGAGCAAAGAGAACAGCAGCAACTCCAGAAACAGGAGGTGAGCTCTGCTCCCTTGTAGCCAGTCCCAGCAGGAGGAGCCAGATGAGTGCAAGGGGAAGGAGAACCCTGTGCTTCGACAGCAGAGGATGAGGTGCACACATGCTCTGTCTCCTAAGGAGTCTTGCAGAAAACCTCCACTCCAGCAGCTGACGTTCCTGTGATGTTCACCCAGAGATGGGGCAATTTCCACCATCTCTACACACACAGTGCCACCACTTCCAACCCCAGGGCACCGTGTGCTCCCAGCAGTCTGGCAGGAGTGACACTTCATCTTCCCTAGAAGCTTATAGTGGAGGAAAGTCTCTTTATTCTTCTGCTCTTGGTGGCAGCAGTGGAAGAAACTATGCAAATTGTTTGCTGTAGCTAAACCAGTAAAATTATCTACCTCCCATCATGCTCCTTTGCACATCACTGAAGACAGTGCAATAAAACTCAGCCCTCAAACCCTTCTGCCACTAAGAAAGCTCTTTTTATAAATATTTCCTTAATTTCAATTTAACAAGAGGTACCATTACTCATCTGCTTCACATCCATCATGACATATCTATCTGAACAGATATTTTTATTCATTTTTTCTCCATTAGTTCTTACCTAAAAAATACATTTTTCTTGGACTGTTGGTGACAGAGATAAGATAATATGAGGAGAACAGTCATGTACTGCTTTCCAAACATTCTGAATTGCCAAGTTTCAAGGAAACTTCCTGGGTGCTCTCCATGGCTGTGGTTTCCAGGGCAAACAGGTGCCCAAGAAGGCTGCCTTTGCTAGAGTACACAGCATCTTTTGAAACAAAATATTTTTCAGTGGCTGCGCACTGTCTCTCCAGCCTGCCAAATCCAGAGTTTTATTATTAGACAGAAGGTAACAATTCACACAACATTTCAAGTTTCTGTATTTGTTCGATGCTTCACTCTGTTACTCAGAGGAGTTCTGGTCTCTGTACTTCAGATGCCAACATGGATCAGAGCCAGCCTTAAAAACATGTAAATTTGAATTGCCAGAGAAGTAATGATTAATTAAATTCACAGGAAGTTGATTCAAAACATGTTTGAGGTAACATTAATTTTAAAACTGCCTCAGTTAGTATTCTACACACATGCCTAAGATTTTAAATATTGCCAAACATTAAGAAGATGACTTTTGAGAAGGATTATGAATAGTATGAGTCTTCACAACAGTCTCCTTCATTTTTTGACTGCAGAAAAATGAAATATACAAGACTTCCTTTTTTTTCTTTCCTTATTTCAGCATCTGGAAATGTTCTTGCAATTTTCTGGAAATAATTCTCTTTTTACAATGTATCAGTACCCTATTTCAGGGTTAACAGCCACTTCTTGACAGAAAATAAAGGCAGAATGACAGAGCTGAAGATTAAGGTTGTTCCTGCTTCAGAAGGATGCATGGTACAGTGCGCATCTTCACAAGAATATTAACCAGGTTTGGGCTATTTTTTTACAGCTTCTTAAACAACACATTAACCCAGATTGTGATTTCAGCTGCAGCTCTGGAGCACCAGTGCCAAAATCAGAGATGACTCCAGTGCAGATGAAGGCCAGACGGAGCCCGTTGTTCCCGTAGTGATGCACTGTGTATCTCACCAGGCTAAGGCACAGGAGTCACCCAAATATAAACTTCCAAGAGAATGATAATTTCCAGTCCAGCAGCACCTCATAAACCACATCAAGGATTTGTGCACTGACACGAGCACATTTTAAAGAAAAGGCAGAAGGGGCCCTACTGAAGGGATCATTACAGAAGGCTCCCCTCCTCGATGAGGGCTTTGCCGATAGTGAGACACACCAACCACCTCAGGCAGAGAAATGGGGATTGAATCCTAAGGTAGGACTCTATTTAAATCATCTTCTGAAGCTGTGCCCTTGATGATCCCTCAAAGCTGCTATTGCTTTGGTTGAGTAAGCCCTGAAACCTTCTAGGACTGAAGACCTTTATTTCTCCAAGCTCTTTTCATACACGCCTTTAACAAAGAAAGTTTTTGAAGCAGACACTTCTTTATCGACTTCTTCACACATTCTGAAATGCTCTCTTAAATTTTATGGATCTCTCAACATAAATGGAACCTTCTGGAATTCAGACAATAGAAAATGCCCTATCTTTAAACCTGCTGGGAATTTATACACACTCATTTGAACAAATAACTGTAATTGTGTGGTAAACCTGAATCTGGATTATAGGTGTCCATCACAACAATGAACCAAGCACAACACAAATACCAATAATCTATTTTCAAAATGCTGGGGTTTGTTTTGATTTGTTTTCTAATAAAGTCTGGTTAAGCTTCAGTGCTTCATCTGAATCCTTCTGCATTTAAACTTTGCTTAGGACATGAACATAGCTCCAAAGCCTCTTATTAAATGCTCATTCAATTAGGCTCTCCATGGATGTACCACAAAGCTGAACTGTTACTTGCAACATTTACACTCAGAAATTTTGGTAATTTTAAGTGATAATCTCTTATGCAGCATCCTACAAAGCTGCCCTGGTAATCACTGCTAATGGTTTCTACAGCTGTTGTTTGGACCAAAAAGAACTCTCCTTTCCAAAATGAACTGTGTGAAGGCACTGTGCAGAGAAAGCCCTCTGAGAACAATGTCTGTCTGCACTCCTTACTCATTTTCTTATTCCAGTTCCTCTCTGCTCTTTCCCTATCCTCTAATAACTTTCTACATTTTCCCATATTTTAATACACTTTTGTGACAAATTGTTGCTGTTCTTGTCCACCAAATATCCCTAAACCTGTCTTAAAGAACTGTCCAATCGAGTTAGTTTTCCTATAAATATGCCATATTCATCAAAATTCTTAAACATACTCTGGTTTCCAATTCAGATTTTACATTTCCTACCTATTTCCAGGGTTTTCTACTTCCCCCACTTTCAGTGTTTATAAATAATAACAAGCACCTCCAGATCTTTATGAATTGTGGGTCATCTGCTGTGGATTCCAAAGAGCAAAACAAGAATCTAAGAAAAATGGAAATAAAGATTGTTCTATGTTTTAAAAACCAGGCAAATGAACACAACCAACCTGTGCCTGTTCCAGTTCAGCCTCCAGAGCACACAGAAAGACAAAACCCTGCCTTACTCCTCTGCAGACATGCAACACTTCATAGGGAAAGGTAAGTGACAAGGACGTCTCTCAAACACTTTTCTTCAGCTCTGTTATTTGTCCATATTTGCTGTAATTACATTCTGTAATGGATGTTTACCTTCTCCCTTCTCTACTGTTCTCGTATTGCACTACTTACTGAAAAAAATGTGATTTACATGGCATTCTCAGCCTTCAAATAACAGAGAACACATGATTTTCCAGCCCCAGATGAAGAGCCTTCCCCCATTTTTCAGTCTCTACACTATTCCTGCATGCTTATTACAGAGGATTGAAGTTTGAATACTCAGCCAAAATTGTACCTGCCAGTTTTATGAAGAATTTCAGCTTTCTAATAAGAAACCTAGGACCAGTAAGGGGAATCAAGAAAAAAAAGGAAAAAAGAAAAAAATTCCAAACCATAAAAAGACCCCCAAACCAGTATAATCCTGGTTTGTTGTTTTTTTAAATGGATTAAGACAAAACATAGTAAAAATTAAAAGCATCAACAGAGTAGCACCAACTGTGAAGTTAATAAAACTCCTCTTATCGTCATGAACAATGAACTGGAAAAAACAGATATAGCTTTCCCCTCTTCCACTTATGTAATACACTAAATCATTCTAAGTGTTCAAAATGCATATTAAATTATTGACCATACCAATCTCCCTAGCCCATAAAAAACCCTGCAGAGAAAGGCTTTGCCCACACGGCTCTGCTGGCTGCATCCCTGCTGCACAGCACTGCACACAGGGCTGGGCATCTCTGGTGCCTTAAAACACATTTATTTACTTGTCTGCAACTCTTCTGGTTGAAGATGCCCAAAATAAAGCAAGGCTCTGCTGTTCTGTTAAAAGCCTGTTTTAACAGCTCCCAGCACCAAGGAGAGATACACAACAAGTGCTGAAAACCTATCTCCATGGTGTTTCTGGAGTATTGGAGAAACACGTGGAGGCTGGACAGGGATAGTACTGCAAACCTTATATATTTCATTGTTATATGTCTTTATTTATCTATTAAAAAGTATTTACGTGCATTTTAAGTGGCAATAGTTAGCTATATCTGCAGTCTGATATTTATGGTGTTCAAATATCCTGAAAATAAACAATATGTAACTGTGGATATTTAGAACACTGTTCATAAAAATCATGTTGCGGTGGCTATGGACAAGCAGCAACTAAAATCAGAAAATAATGACAGGTTTTTTTTCACAGAACTCAAACACGAAATATAATTCATATGTCAAAGATGCCGCTATCATTTCCTGGGGCAGATGACAACAAATATCATCAAAATAGCTTAGTTATATGAAAGTACTGTTTTCAGGACAGCAAAACAAATGGTTTTGCAAGTCCAGTGCAATGACAGTAGGGGAACTTTATGCTGTTTGCATCATGCTCTAGAATCAGGAAATAAGAACAGCAGCAAGCAGCTTTGTCAAGGATTAAACACTGCTTTAATGGTGATATGGACAGAGATACTGAATAAATTAGTATTCAGGATGAGCTCATTATGCTACCACAGCAAACTAGCCAGCCTTGTCTTTGAGATGGATGTGTTTGCTCTCAGTTGAATGCTGCAGAGTAAATATCAGAGCAACCTATTCCAGAAGAATCTAAAGTCAGGAAAGATAATCTGCATAATAGCAGCAACTTCCAAAAGTATTTACTATTAATTAATTACATGATCGAGAAAACTTGCTAGCAAACTCAATGAAATTTCAGTTACTCAAAAAAACCCATTAGTAGTCTGCCTTTCTTTAACCTTAAAAGTTGCAAAATTCTACTCAAACTTGCCAACGATATGACATGAAGCTACTAATTCTAATGTCTTATACATTTTTAATTATTTATTTTGCACAGTGCATCCACTGCATTGCTTCTCAGCTGAGATGTTCTTGGCAGATACCTAAATACCTTCCAAAGGAAAACTCCAAACTCAAAACAAGCTGCAGGTACCCTAATCAGCACCACACCTCCCTCTACACATCCTGCTGGAACTTGGTGCAAAATGGGGCAGAAAAGGCACAATGTATATTAACAATGACTTTTAAAAGTCTGAACACTCGCTGAAATTATTTATTAGAACTAATATTAATTATTATTATTATTAATAGGTATTCTTTTGTTTAAACTACAGAATATTAAGTAAATATTATTTATATGAACTCTTACAGCACTAATTACATTTTAAAAATATTCTGAGATGTACAATTAAATAAGATACACATCAAAATCACTGCCAGGGCATGTACAAAATAAACCTGGCTGTGTACAAGCCTGCATCTGCCAGGACACTTCTGCCCTTCAGTACCACAACACACACTGTAGGGATTATGTCTGCATTGCTAATGCCAGGTTACAACAAGAAAGGAAAGATTTGAGTATCTGCTATCCAGCATTACACTGAGCTGGGCTGCACTGTACTCTGCACTTTACACAATTCGTGTATTGGAGGAGAAGTCTAAGCATGATTTTACAAAATGAAAACAACCAATCTAGAGTAGGAGACACTTTAGGTAACTGTTCAGAGATCCCACTGTTTCTAGGAAAACAGAAATAATTGTTTTTCTCTCAGCATTTCACTACTGGTTCACCTATTAACCCTTGATTTTGCAAAACACTCTTCTAAGTTCCATGCAAAAAGCTGAAAAAAAGATAAGAAAATGACTCTGCAGTAGGTTCATTAACTTCTTTCCTAAAGATCAAGACAGCAACATTACATATGTGTAATTTTCCTGCATCTTTTATGAAAGAGGAAATGTATCAGTACATTGCATTATTTTTGCAAACGGCTTCCAGCTAGTGCGGTCCAAATGAGATACAGCCTTACAAACAGCCTTACAGCACATGCTGCATAAACCTGTAATGAAATTCATCACTGAACCAGCCTGCCTCAGTCACCTGGACCTGCTGCTGCTCCTATCTCAACACAAAACGTGGGACCATGTAGGACAGGCGTAACACTGCTTAAACTGACACAGTGTTCACAATATTCACCGAGTTTGCTGAGATAAAAATAAGCGCCAGCTCTGCTGGCAGCAGTTGAACAGCAAACGTCTTCCCACTGGCTGATGAAAACGTCAAGAAGAGTGAGCTCTAGTAGGATAAATGAGGTCACTGTTTGCAATTCCCTGCCAGCCTGCTGGTTGAAGAAAACACCATTCGTCAGTAAACCTAAAGCAAAACACACTATACCACAAAGCTGTCCCTAAGTCATTACTCATTCCGTCCCAAAACAAACAAGCAAAAAAAATTGCTTTTAATTCTGAAAGACAGCTTGTACACTCCTTACTATTATAAGCATGATATTCATTTAAACATTGAATAAAAACTAAAATTTAGAAGTAATTTCACAGTAACCACAATCTATCAAAAAAAAAAAAAAAA